>PVJA010040687.1:0-18360 GCA_004027025.1 Myocastor coypus | reverse complement strand
TAGAACCCCAAGGCCAAACTTAATCCTTAACCCCTAACCCTAGCTATAATCCCTAACTCTAACCCTAACCCTAAAGCTAATTATACCCCCTAACCCCTAACTCAAACCCCTAACTCCTATCCCCAACCCTGACCCTTTCCCACCAGAATGCACCAGGACTGTGGCTCCGGGACCACGGCAGCCCTCCACCACTGCTCGTGACCCCCTTCCCACCATTCTCCAGCCGCAGCCACCCCGGCTAGGGACCCAAGGTGATCCGAGGGCCATGAATCCAGGCGCAACTACCTTAGGGGATCCCTGCCTCAGGCTTGAGCTGTCCCCAAGAGG
Source organism: Myocastor coypus (assembly GCA_004027025.1). NCBI lineage: Eukaryota > Metazoa > Chordata > Mammalia > Rodentia > Myocastoridae > Myocastor > Myocastor coypus. Next base: position 18,033 of record PVJA010040687.1, on the reverse strand, counting down.
CACCATCTTTTCTCCATGACCTTCGCCTCCATCCTGAGCAGGGAGCCCACCTGGGGTTCCTGCTATCCCATGGGGACCCAGACCCCACCCTGAGCCCACGCCTGCCACCTGCCCACAGCAGCGGACAGGACGAGCCACGCCCTGCGTTCCGCCTGTCCGTGTATGGAAGGGCCATCAGGCAGCCTGGGTGCAGAGCTGCTTCTGGCACCTGAAGAGGCTGCCCAAGACCCTGAGACTGTCCAGATCTCAGTGGACACTGTGCCTCCCTCAGCCCCCTTCACCTGGCCTAAACAGATGCCTGACCCCCACACCAACCACAGTGGGCATCCACGGACGGGTCCCCCTCCTGTCCCTCTCTTCCCACCACTCGGTGGCTGGGAACTCGACACAGGCTGCATCCGAGTCAACAAGCTTTATTGGTGCTGAGCAGGGGACGTAGAGAAGGGACCAATGTGGAGGACAGGGGCTAGAGAAGCTGGACGCTGTAGGGCAGAGGAAGTGGCCATGCTGTGGCCTCCTGGCGCCGGGGGCAGCCAGCCAGGGGGTCCGGGCCTCAGCGGGTGGTCTGGTGCACCTGCTCCCGGGAGGAGATGACCTTGCCGTCCTGCACCTCCTCTACAATGGTGCGCACCTGGCGGGTAGTCACGGCTGCAGAGAGACAGAGGGGACCCCAAAGTCGGCCACACAGGGCTCTTCCGCCCTTGCTCCACCCGCACCGGCATCCCTGTCTCCAGTGGTGTCCTAGGGCAGAGACGCTGAGGCCATCAGGCGCATGCAGGGCTGGAGCCGTGCCCCCGCCGCCCCGCACCTCCAGCGTCAAGGCTCCCTCATGCGCTCCTAAAGGAGCCTGCTCTCCCCTAATTCTCACTCCTGCCCCCATCCCCTGTGCGGGTTCAGCTCCAGCCAGCATTCCCCGGAGCTCCTTGGGGACCCCACCCCACATGGCAGGGGCCGTGCTGCCCCACTCAGCCACCAAAGTCCTTACGTTCTTTGGGCTTGTACTGAGTCAGGCTGTGAGAGAAAGAGATGGAGAGGTGATTAGACGCGGGCGGGCCGGGCCGGAGGGTCCCTCACCCGCCCCCGCAGCGCCCGCCCCCGCCCCCGCCCCCGCCCCCGGCCCAGCCACTCACTGGGCGTCCTCGCCCTCCAGCAGGCGGCGGTAGGTGGCGATCTCCTGCTCCAGCCGCGTCTTCACGTCCAGCAGGATCTTGTACTCCTGGCTCTGCTGCTCCATGTCGCAGCGCAGCTGGGCCAGCTGCTCCTCCACGCCGCCGATCAGGCCCTGGATCTGCGACAGCTGAACGCAGTAGCGGTTTTCCGTCTCCGCCAGGCTGCCTTCCAGGGATGCTTTCTGCAGGAGGGCGGGAGGGTAGCCGGTGAGGCCTGCAGCGCCTGCTTCTGCCCTGGGCCCTCCACGCCCACGCACGGCCTTGTGCCCACCATGCTGAGCTGGGACTGCAGCTCGATCTCCAGGGCCTGCATGGTGCGCCGGAGCTCGGAGATCTCGCTCTTGCCGCTCTGCAGGGCCTCGGTGTTGGTGGCCACCTCGCGGTTCAGCTCCTCGGTCTGCAGAGGGGAGGGGCAACCTGATCTGGGGGCCTGCCCACCCAGGCCCAGCAGCCCCTCACTCCCCTCCCAGTGTGGCGTTGGCACCTCCCTGACCTCCCCCGCTGCCCCTCCCGACGCTGTGACTTCACCCAGCCTCCCACTTCCCAAGCCCAGGAATTCGCTCTGCAGAGTTGTGCTTTTATTGTTAATCCCTGGAGGTGGGAGGTAAGGAACCGGAAATGTGAGAACCCGCCAGGTCACGCAGCCCGCCATGCCCAAGCCGGAAGTCCCACGGAGAGGCAGAAACCCCCTTCAGGGTCTCCACTCTGCCTTATTCCGGGGGGCTTCCCATATTCCCATGCACGCCCCAGCTCCAGCTCTCCAGTCCTCTTCCCCCAGGAGGCCTTGGGACAGCCCTCGGAGGCCAGGCGCCAGCTGCCCCGGGGCAGCAGGCCCTGCCCCCGTCTGGCCTGCAGCAGCCCCCACCTTGCTGAAGAACCAGTCCTCGGCATCCTTGCGGTTCTTCTCCGCCATCTTCTCGTACTGGTCTCGCATCTCGTTCAGGATGCGGCTGAGATCCACGCCGGGGGCCGCGTCCATCTCCACGTTGATCTCACCGCCCACCTGGCCGCGCAGGGCGTTCATCTCCTGTGGGCGCAAGGAGGGGAGGTCGGGATCAGGGCCCGGCCCCGCCCCAGGCTCCTCAGGGTTCCAGACACCTTTTCTTAGGACCCAGCCTGCACTGTCCCACCGGCCCCTTCGTTAAACTCATCTAATTCTCAGGGCCTTGCTCCCCAACATTGCTTCTCCACTGACTTCTAAACAACCCTGAGGGGATTCAGGGATTCAGTCAGGAGCACCCCACTGGACCCAACCAAGCACCTTGCCGGTTGGCTCCAGGCCCCACCGCAGCTCCGCCCAGCGCCTCCAGCCGCCCCCTCACCTCCTCGTGGTTCTTCTTCAGGAAGGCCAGCTCCTCATTCAAGTTCTCAATCTGCATCTCCAGGTCGGCCCTGGCCAGGGTCAGCTCGTCCAGCACCCTGCGCAGCCCGTTGATGTCAGACTCCACACTCATGCGCAGGGCCTGCTCCGTCTCAAACCTGCATTGGGGAGCCAGAGCTCGTCCAGGCTGCTAGGGCTACAGGTCGGGTCCCCGCTGCCCCTGCCCGCCATAGCCTGGCACTCAGGACCTACGAGGGAGGACGCAGGGCGCAGCAGAAGCAAAGCCGGTCCTGGGCTGGGAGCACTCTGAGAGGAGCTCCCCTGCCACCTCCCGCAGCTGCAGGATGCCCCCAGCCCCTGGCCCCAGCCCCCTGCCCGCATCCTGCCCCCCTCACTTGGTACGGAAGTCATCCGCAGCCAGCCGGGCATTGTCAATCTGCAGCAGGACATTGGCGTTGTCCACACTGGCCACCAGGATCTGGAGAGACCATGAGTGCAGCGGTCAGCCTGGGGCGAGGGAGGGGCCAAGCCCTGGACCCTTTCCAAGCCTGCTTCCTGCCTGGGGCTAGGACCCACCCTTCTTCCTGCCCCGCCACTCCCCTACCCGGCACCTTCGAAGTCTGAGGGGCTGGAGCCACCTGCATCCCTGTCCCAGCAATTAGGGGGACCCTGGGCCCCATGTGGGCTCATCCTGGAAGTAGAGGCTGCACCAACATGAAGAGGGCAGGGCCAGGGGAGGCAGGGAGGATGGGGAGGCAGGAGCTGTCTCAGAATTCCAGGGAGTGGGGACTGACAGGCACCCCCATTGGACAGTGTACACAGGGTGCCGCTGACGCCCCTGAGGTGGCAGGAGCCACCGCGGGCCAGGGCTCCACATTAGGAGCCAGACCCTGCTAAGCCAAGACTCTTGGCTCCAGCAGACAGCCACGCCCCCGGGCCTGCTTAACCCAACTTAAGGGGCAGAAGGAGGAACGGGAGGTCGGGGGACGCCCTGGTAAGGCCCAGCCCCTCCAACAGTCACCACATGGGACCCCTGAGCCCACCGTCACCTAGCCCTTCCTGTTGCCGCAGAGGACAGGGAGCCGCGCGTCCACGCCCTACATGGCCTGGAGGCTCAGCCCAGGGCCACATGCACTGGCAGGAAGCTCTAGGGGCGCCCCCGATCTGCTGCGGGAGCTAAGTGAGGATGTTTCCGGGTGCCCCGTGGCAGTAGTGGGAAAAGCTAGGGCCCCGCCCACAGCCAGCGGCCCACCTTGCTCTTCAGGTCCTCAATGGTTTTGTAGTAGGGACCATAGTCACGGATGGGCCCAGGAGCCTGCTTCTGGTACCAGTCTCGGATCTTCACCTCCAGCTCGGCGTTGGCCTGCTCCAGGGCCCGCACCTTGTCCAGGTAGGAGGCCAGGCGGTCGTTGAGGTTCTGCATGGTGGCCTTCTCGCCACCGCCCAGCAACCCATCAACAGCCCCAAAGCTGCCCCCGTAGCCGCTGCCGGAGCCAAAGCTGTAGCAGCTGGAAAAGCCGCCGCTGCCCCCGAGGGCGCTGCCCAGGCCGCTGGCTGAGCCCAGCCTGCAGGAACCGCCACCCAAGCTGCCAGAGAGCCGGCAGGAGGTGCGGGAAGAGCCGCCCCCGAAGCCCGAGGAGCCCTTGATGGAGCTGGAGGAGGTGAACTGGCGGATGGTGGTGGTCATGGCGGCGGTGGCGGTGAGGAGCGAGACAGAGGCGCCTGGTGCTGGGGCTGCTGGGCTCACGAGGCCCTTTATAGGCCAGCGAGTGGGCGTGCAGTTACGACAGGCCCCAGCTCTGTTTCCATTCCCCTGGGCTTTCATCACCACTGGCCGCCTGCCAGCTCCCAGGTGCTCTGTCCCCCCTCTGCACCCTCCCACCAGGGGCTCAGCCTGGTTTCTGTGAAGCCCGTGCGTGTTCGCGTGTGCATGTGCGTGTGCGGCGTCCTCTCCCGGCCATCACCTGTGATTCAGGCAGGCCCTGCAGCTACGCTTTCCCATGACCTAATACGGACAAGAAAGGAAGCTGAGACGTCACAGTCACCGGGCCTCCCAGGCAGCTGACACCCCAAGCCAGCTACCCCAACACGGGTCTGAGATGAGGAAATAGAGGGTGGAGTCAGGCAGCGCCCCCAAGGTGGCTTCCCTTTGCTGGGGATGTCCTTTCTCCTGACCAGGCCCCATCCTGCCAGGGTTCCTTTTCTAGGCCCCCCCAGTGAAAACGGTCCCGGGGCCTACGCGCCCTCTAGCCAGTTCTGTGACCCTATCCTGATCCAAGGTACCCTGAGCTGCCCAGGGCCAGGACCAAGGCCACAAAGAGATGGGTGTCATGGTAGCAGGGGGGACCACAAAGGCTGAGGGCCTCATCTGCTTCTGTGCCCCCACCGTCCTGCCCCCAGGGAGAGGAAGAGGCGATGGACATATCTCGGGTCCCTGCCCCTGGGGAACCAGAGGATGTTGTCCCACAAGAGACCACCTCCCCTGGGGCCCAAGGGTGGCCTGCACCCTCCCCCCACCCCCAGCCTGGACCCGGGTCCCGTGGCTCCAGCAGCCTCTCTGGGAGGAATGTGCTTGTGTTTCCACCGACGAGGGTTCCACCTCCCAGACAGGCCTGGACAACCACAGAGACTTCCCAGTCGACTGCTGGGCACCTGCCAAGCCACCCAGGCAAGGGGGACGCCCCCCACACCCCCAGCTGGGGCGGGCAGAGCCGGTCTGGTTTCCGGAGCCGCCCACTGCCACCCCCTTGTCTGCGCCAGGCTCTGTACTCCTCCCTGGGAAAGCCCCCCACCTACCCAGCCCCGTCCCTGTGTTCCGTCGCCTGGGCTTGAAGCAGGAACCTCTATGGCAGGTGTGGTCCAGGAAGGATGTGGAGACTGGAAGGGCCCAGCCACAGGGCCCAAGACCCAGTGTCGAGTCCTCAGAAGCTTCTATACCAGGCCCCTCAGCGACTTCTGCCCGAACGCAGCCTGCCACGCCCCACGCAATGACCAGACGAGACCACAGCTTCAGGGATGCTGCCCAGCAAAGCTTTAATAGCGGAACCCTGGGTGGACCCAGGGCCACAGAAGTGGGTACAGAAAAGCAACAACTCTGGCTGCGGCCCAGGTGGGCACCCTGGGCCTGGCAGTGCCATGCTAGTAGCCAGAGGCCCGAACTGCCCAGAACCTCCAATCCCGGGTGGTCCAGGAGGCCTCAGTGTGTGGAGCGGTGCACCTGCTCTCGGGAGGATACCACCTTGCCATCCTGTACCTCCTCTACGATGGTTCGCACCTGGCGGCTGGTCACCGAGGCTGCCGTGGAGAGGACGGGCACAGCGAGCCTCAGACCCAGCCCCTACCCAGCTGGGGCCCCATCTGAGGCTCCCTGGGGCCATGGGAGGAGGGCAGGCGGGGCTCACACTCACCTTCCCGGCTGGACTGCGAAGCCAGGGATGCGGAGTACTGCGTAGCCAGGCTGTAGGAAGAGGACAGCGGTCAGCCGGAGGGACCAGCGGTGCTGCCGAGTGGGCAGCGACTGGGGAGCCCGAGCCCCGGGTGGCAGGGGGATGGGAGAACAGGCCCAAGGATCAGAGGGCGCAGGGCAGGCAGGGAGGACACAGCCCGCAGGTGCTTGCGCCGCTGTGGTCACCAGGCAGGATTTACAAGGAGCCGCTAAGAAGTGGCTTTTCAGTGTCCACAAGGGCCCAAATCACAGGCTGCGTTAAAGCAGCGGGACTGGGCCGCCACTCCACTTGGGCCAAAGGTGCATGCGTAACCAGCCTGCAGACCTCAGGACAGCCCCACGCCCCCGCCCCACGCCATCCCTGCTCCCACAGGCACCGCCCTGTCCATCATCCCAACCAGAAACCGGCACCCTCGCCCTCTCCCCACACCTTCAGTCTGGTGCGCCCTGCAGGGGTCTCGCTGTTTGACCTCTGACCTCTGCTCTCGGCCCCGCCCCCCAGCAGGACTCCCTGGCCGCCCCCTCACTCCACCTCCGGAGCAGTCCTCCAACCACCCCAACCCTCTGATCTGCTCCTCCCTCAACCGATCATGCACCATGGCTCCCGTTGCCTGGTCCAGATGTTTCCTCGGGCATCTGAGGCTCCTCCCTCATTCTATGCCCACCCCAGCAGGTGCGCAGGACCCACTCACTGGGCATCCTCGCCCTCCAGCAGGCGGCGGTAGGTGGCAATCTCCTGCTCCAGCCGCGTCTTCACGTCCAGCAGCACCTGGTACTCCTGGTTCTGCCGCTCCATGTCACAGCGCACCTGGGCCAGCTGCTCCTCCACACTGCTGATCAGGCCCTGCAGCTGGGCCAGCTGGGCCCCATAGCGGGCCTCGGTCTCCGCCAGGCTGTTCTCCAGGGATGCTTTCTGTGCCGAGGGACCAGCAGTGCCATGAGACCCAGCCAGGACTCTCCCATGGAGTCCCAGGTGTTGGGTGCCACCACCGGCCCAGGGGCTCAGGAACTCGGGTGGGCAGGGGCTGTGCCACCACGGAGTCTCTTTCTTGGGGAGGAAGGGGTCCACGAGGCGGGGCCCACCATGCTGAGCTGGGACTGCAGCTCGATCTCCAGGTTCTGCACAGAGCGGCGCAGCTCGGTGATCTCCGTCCTGCTGCTCTGCAGGGCCTCGGTGTTGGTGGCCACCTCGCGGTTCAGCTCCTCGGTCTGCAAGATGGGGTAGCACGGCCCTCAGCGGGCTCCCGCACCCTGGTGAGCCGGCCCCTTGGCTTGCATGTGTGGTATGGCTCCGAGGCTCCGGAGCGCCCTTCCCGCTGGGGCAGCCTGCAACCCACGAGGCCCCACCTTGGTGAAGAACCAGTCCTCGGCATCCCTGCGGTTCTTCTCGGCCATCTTCTCGTACTGGTCACGCATCTCATTCAGGATGCGGCTGAGGTCCACGCCGGGGGCCGCGTCCATCTCCACGTTGACGTCGCCGCCCGTCTGGCCGCGCAGGGCGTTCATCTCCTGGGCAAAGAGGAGGGCTGTGCTTGCTCAGGGCCATCTTGGAGAGGGGCCCTGAGACTCAGACAGAGACAGACAGAAGAATGGGCCATGCCAGGGAGATAGCTCTGTGTCCCAAGTGCCTGCCCGGCAAGCGCAAGGTCCTGAGTTTGAACTCCAGTCCCGCCAAAAAAAAAAAAAGGCCACTCCTCAGCCAGGGAAGGCAGAGGTCCCATCTCAGGCCCAGGGCTTGTGGCACCATCAGCAACCCCACAGGTGGTCCCTTTGTGCACCGACACCTCTGGGGTGTGAGCATGGCACAGGCCTCCCTTTCGGGAGTAGCCGGGGGTCATTACTGTCCAGGCGGAGGTAGTGCAGCTTGGGAATCAGGCTCCAGCCCAGATAGCTGGGTGACAGGAGCAACAAGAACCCGTGACCTGGGGCTCCACTGGGCTGAGCCTCGGCTCCCTAACACCACTCTGAAACCTGGAGCAGGGAGAAGCTGAGCCCCATGGGCCTGAGGGCCTGGGATAAACCCCAGCTTCTCTGTGCCCTGTTTCTTCGGGGACCGAAGGGGCCCAGAGCCCGCTCTGGGCCAGAATAGTTGCCATGGTTAGCCACGAGGGCCTGCCCCGTGTGCCTGCCGGGGCCGTCACAGCTCTCATTAATTATAATAATTAGCATCCTGCGGTCCCTGATTCACTCATTAGCAAGCTAACTGCTTCAGAGCTGCCAAGCCCCGGGAACAGCGGAAGTGGCTCCCGGAGGCGTGGCCGCCTGGGAGTCGGGGCCAGGGTCACGGCCAGGAGCTGCCCTGCTGGCTGCCCACCTCCTCGTGGTTCTTCTTCAGGTAGGCCAGCTCCTCATTCAGGCTCTCGATCTGCATCTCCAGGTCGGCCCTGGCCAGGGTCAGCTCGTCCAGCACCCTGCGCAGCCCATTGATGTCGGCCTCCACGCTCAGGCGCAGGTTCAGCTCCGTCTCGTACCTGGTGGCAGAGGTGACGCGGTGAGCATGGGATGCCATGGGTCCCTGCACCTCCTTCCCCGGGCAGCTGGGGACCTGGACCCACTTGGTACGGAAGTCATCCGCCGCCAGACGGGCATTGTCGATCTGCAGCACGAAGCTGGCGTTGTCGATGGTGGCCGCCAGGATCTGGAGGGCACGGGGGCTCTGTGAGTGACCGCCCTAGGGCCCTCTGCAGCCGCTGAGTTAGGCGCCCAGGGGTGCCAGGGCAGATCCAGTCCACCCTCTTCAGTGTGGGGCCCAAGCCGCCTCAGCCCCAGGGCCCTCCCCAGCCACATTTCCGGCTCATTTGCCACTTCCTTGGGGGAGCCCTCCTGGACAGCCATCCGGGTGCCTCCTCCCCACTCCTTGCCCTTCCATCCCAGCCCTCAACTCTCAGGGCTCCTCTGGCCTGCCCTGGATGCAGAGCCAGCCACATCTGGTCTGTTCCCGCCAGAGCGCTGGCCCGGGCGCAGAGCCAGGCTGAGTTGGCCCAGGGAACATGCCTCTAATGAAGGGATTAATTAGACAGTTGATGGACTGATTGATTGGTGAGGTTATGCTTGGCCCCACCTTAGACCAATGCAAAGGTTTCTGCTCCCACGGGTTCACAGGGCAGACAAAAGGTGGAAGGGGACCGGACCTGGTGGGGTGGGGGCAAGGGGCTTCCCACTGCAAGACGGGCCACACCAGCCCCCAAAGCTCCTGCAGTCCCAGGATTCTGCGTGGCACCCTGGGGCAGGCCAAGTACAGGGCCAGCCCGCTGCTCTCATCGGGCCTGATTGGCCCCTCTGGAACCTGCAGGCACCCAACACACACACAGACTTAGACACACAGGGCACTGGGGCCGGGGAGCTGCTGGCTGACCCCCCAAGCTTGGAGCACTGCCTAGACACAACACCCACCTGATCTGGCACAGGCTCCAGGGGAAGCCGCAGGAATTCCCTGCCTGGCAGGGACCCCAGGCAGGAACAGGCAAAGCCACTGGGGTCTCCCCAAGCTGGGCAGGCCTCAGCCTCCACACTCTGCTTAGCACCCCCTGCAACCCAGGGCCAGCTTGGGGGACTCCCCTGGAAGGTTCATGCTGAAGACTCGCACAGCCCTGAGTCCTCCGCTGAGAGGGGCCGGGTCTCCTCCCTCACACTGACTTTCCCTTCTAGGAGGAACAGGCATTGCCAGAGAAGTCAGCAGAACACGTGGCCCCAAGGAGACGGGGCGAGATGCCCGGCCCCCGCGTCCACAGTCCCCTGTCCTCCACAGCACCTCTGCCCCTGCAGCTCCAGCCCCGTCACCCGCTGCAAAGGTCTCCTCAAGAAGGACCTCGCTCCCAGTGATCTCGGGATCCCGGTGTCCTCCAGCCTGGTGCAGGCTTAGCTCCTGTGGAGGAGGAGGCCAGCACCAGCACGGGGGCCGGGACACCCACCTTGCTCCGAAGGTCCTCAATGGTCTTGAAGTAAGGGCTGTAGTCTCGGGCCGGCCCAGGGCCCTGCTTCTTGTACCAGTCTCGGATCTTCACCTCCAGGTCGGCGTTGGCCTCCTCCAGGGCCCGCACCTTGTCCAGGTAGGAGGCCAGGCGGTCGTTGAGGTTCTGCATGGTCTCCTTCTCACCGCCACCCAGCAGGGCATCTGACACCCCGAAGCCGGAGCCATACCCTCCGCCCAGGCTGCAGGCATAGCCACCCCCCAAGCCGGCCGAGAAGCGGGAGCCGGTGACCGACATGCTGCTACCACCGCCTGCCCTCAGCAGGCTGGGAGCCAGGCAGGCGCCCCCGACACGGACGGAGGACACCCGGGAGAAGCCCCCACCGGGCGCACAGAGGCCCTGGATGGAGCCGGAGGTGGAGAAGTGGCGGGTGCTGGTGGTGGTGGCCATGGTATCTGCAGTTAGACCAGGGTCTGTCGGGCTGGGACCCTGGGTCACCTTTATACCAGACTAGCAGGAGGCTGGGCCCCTGGCCCTTGAAGTGTGTGCCAGAACCCACCATGTAATTTGTCTCCGTCCTGGCCGCCCCAGACCTGGAGCTCAGGCTGGCCACCCCAGGGCACCCTGGCCCGGCCCAGCTCAGTGGTCCATTGTCTGTTCAGAACAAAGGTGGTGCTGAGCCACGGCCCCAGGCTAGGGTGATCCTCAGTCCTCGGCCCGGCAATTAGGAGCTGAGCTCATTCTTGGGGGGATCCGGAAGGGCCCTGGACAAGGCTACACAGGCCCAGGCCCGAGGCCGCGGGGCCGCCCTGCATTCCGACCTGGCGAGGCCAGAGAGGCCAGTGCCAGTGCCCTTGCCCACTCGACTGGCCCAGACAGCGCCCAGCTGTACCCCAGGGAGCCCCCAGCTCTCTAAATCCACCAGAGGAGACGGCCCAAGTAACAACCATGGCCAAAACCCCCAGGAACTCTGGAGCAGGCTTCCCTGCAGTAGCCTGTTTCCCCATTTTATTGATTGATTGATTGATTGATTGACTGTCTTTTTGAGACAGGGTCTCGCTATGCAGTTCAGGCTGTCCTTGAGCTCACTTTTGTGGCCCAGGCTGGTCTCGAACTCACACCGATCCTCCTGCCTCAGCCTCCCAAGTACTGGGATTACAGGCATGCGTCCCCATTTTATTTATAAAGTAGGGCAAAGCCAGGTGCTATGGTGGCTGCCTGTGATCCCAGCACTCTGGGAAACCGAGGCAGGAAGACAGTAAATCCACACCCAGCCACGACAACTTAGCAAGAACCTCACGCAAATCAAAAGAGATAAGGGGCTGGGGGTGTAGCTCCGTTGACACCCACAGAAATAAACAAAACGCGCCGACTTGTCCTGGCCACACCAGTAGCCCGAAACGACGGTGCCCACGCGCGCACGCACGCACGTGCACGGCAGCTCTGCTCCGCCCCTCTCCCTCTTCCCTCCACCACCAACTCCGTTTATTTTGCCAGCATCAGATTCATCATCTCAGTAATCTGGAGGCTGAGGCAGGAGGGTCACTGCATGTTCAAGGTCAGCCTGCACTGCATGATGAGACCCTGAAAACAGGGAGGGAGGGAGGGAGACAAGGCAGGCAGGTTCGGGGCACAGCTCAGTGCCAAGGTCCTGGGCTCCACCCTCAATCCCCACAGGCAAGGAAGCCAGAGGATTCCTGGCTCCTGAGGGCCCTGGGGATGTGGGGGGAGGCAGGGACCACATCAGCCACAGTTGGCCAGACCACAGCAAAGGTGAGGGTGGAGCCGGGCGTGGTGGCTCACGCCTCTAATCCCAGCACTCCGGAGGCTGAGGCAGGAGGATCGGTGTGAGTTCCAGACCAGCCTGGGCTACAAAAGTGAGCTCAAGGCTAGCCTGAACTGCATAGCGAGACCCTGCCTAAAAAAAATAAAAATATAAAAAGGTGAGGGTGGGCCGAGGTCTCAGCTCGCTCATGGCCCTGCACCTCGGGGACCCCAGGGAAGGGGCATCCTAGCCAGAGTGCCCCAGGGAAGGGCCACAGCCAGTCCCGCCCGACTGGGCAGGGCGCAGCTCCACCCTGCAGGGAGATCAGCAGCCTCGGAGGAGGCCGCAGTGCTAATGATTTAAGCCCTGCCAGAGCTGGCTCCATCCCAGGCAGCACCGCACCTGCCTGCCCGACGAGGAGCCCGGGGGGCCAGGCCCGAGGGTGGGGGCAGGGGCGGGAGGAGCCCACGCGGGTGGCCTGCGGGGGAAGCCAGCCAAGGTTTCCAGGAAGCTCCAGGACGGGAAGGGCTTCACCCTCTAGTGCGGGCAGCCAGGCAGGGACGCACGGGGAGACCCATCTCCCCTGCCTGTGTCACCCTAAGTTCCACACCCCCTTCCCCATCCCCATCAGACTTCCTGGGTGGGCCTGCTCCACCCTGGGCCTCAGTTTTCAAGTTTCTCTGTTCCCCTCTTTGTCCTGTCCTCAGGTAACCCCAGGCTGGGGAGCCCAGGCTGCATCTTGTACACAGCAGGGGTTGCCAAGAGCCCAAGGCATCGCTAGGGTCCTGGTGCCTCCGTGGCAGCAGGGTGGGAACAGAGTCCCACGAGCCGGAGTGGCTTTCTGCCTGCTTTGGGAGTGAGGGGACGAGAGACTCGTCCACCCCAGCACTGGCCAGGCCTCCGCCTACTCTCTGTGGAATCTTCCTCCTCCTCTGCCTGACGATGTTGCCCAGCTCCACCCACTGAAGCTCCGGGGTGGCCATCCTGGGGAGCCTGTGTTGCCCAGGGTGGCAGCTCTGGTCCCCCACCTGTTCAGCCACTCCCTCTGATGTTTCCAAGGTAGCACCCAGGTGGGCCCGACACAGCAAAGCTTCCTGGGCTGGCAGCGACACCGATCCTTCCGGGAGGGCCCGGCTCCAGGGGCCTGCAGGGGACCCGCCCTGACAGAGGACTCTTCCTGCACACTCTCCCTCTCTCCCTGTCCCTCCTGAGGGACTTCTCTGGAAGGACAAGAAGCCAGCGGCCCTGGTGGACCCTACCCCCTCTCTCTGCCCTGGGGACAGCGGTGGGCCTGAGACCCGTGGGCTCCAGGTCTTCACCTCTTCCTCTTTGTCTGGGCTCCGAGTGGCTTCCTCTGGGGTGCTGTGGCAGGGCCACCCTCGGGTAGGAGGACCCTTGCTCGGGGCCACAGCTGGGCCTCACACCTGGGGCCCGAGCTTACCCGGCACAGCGCCAGGGCTCCTCATTCAGGCTCCCCCATGGACTGGCAGAGTTTGGGCGTTGCCCAGTGCCCAAGCCACCTGTCCTAGGGCCTCAGGGCCCCAGGGCCAAAGCAAGCCACCGAGACTTAGGCTTAAGGCATCTGAGGCTAGCCTAGGCTACATAGTGAGTTCAAGCTCAGCCTGGGGTACATGACGAGTCCCTGTCTCAGAAAACAAACAAAACCAAGAGATGGGTGATGGAGGGTGCGCACACGGCGTCCCTGAGTGGGAAGCGAGCCCTGGCGCTGTCTCGCCACCCGCCTACGCACTCAGGGCAGCTCCCTCCAGGCAGGGAAGCGACTGAAGGCCGGAAGCACAGCCTGGGCCCCAGCTGGCTCTGCAGGCACTGAGCTGAGCGAGCTTCCTTAGAGGAAAGACTTGAGCAACTGCTTCGTCCTGGGGCTGCAGGTTTTCCTGAAAGTACAATTTGAAAATCCAGACTTCCTCGTCTCCGTGCTAATTTTTTTAATCGCTCTCATCTTTGGGCCAGGCGAGGTAGCACACGCCCCCCTTCCTCCCGGCCCTCCGGAGGCTGAGCCGGGAGGATCCCCAGGAGTTTTGGGGCCACCGTTGGATACATAGAGAGAGACCCTTTCTCCAAAACAAACACGTTCTTCGCAGGAAGCCCGAGGGTGGGGCCGGTGTGAAGGGACTTTGGGCAAGAAGAGAGAAGCGGGGAGAGGCCGGCGCAGACCTAATCCTTTCTGGCCCAGCAGGGAAGGGCTCAAAGACCATCCCTGCCCCGTGGTCTGCGCTGCAGGCCGCCTTCAGCCAGGCGGTGAGGCTAAGGTGGAGCAGCCACGGCCCACACCCAGGCGCAGAGGCCCAGACACGACAGCCGCAAGAGCTCTGAGCACTGGGTCCCAGAACCTAGGGTCCATCAGCACCTGGCCGTCCTGGGCCCCTCAGTCCAGAGAGGAAGGTGAATGTGGCCAGCTCTGTGAGGAGGGCTCCCCAAGGCTTCTGGGGCAGAGAAAGTGGGAACGAACCCCTCCCTCCTGCAGGGAAAGCAAAGCCCCAAGGACACCAGAGCCTGGCCCCAGAGACCTGGGCTTAGACCTCGGGCTCCCAGAACCTCATGGAATAAGCAAGCATTGCTCTGAGCCCCAAGTTTGTCATAATTTATTACAGCAGCAATAGGAAACCAACACACTCCTGGGCCCCCATCCCAGCCCGGGACCCACTCCTACTCGTGAGAGAACTGCGGAGCAAGCTGGGCGTGGTGGTGTACGCCTGTAATCCCAGTACTTGAGAGGCTGAGGCAGGAGGATCTGTGTGAGTTGAGACCAGCCTGGGCTACACAGTGGGCTTAAGGCCAGCCTGAGCTCTACAACAGGACCCTGTCTCAAAAAGACCAAAAAAACGAAAAAAAGAAAAAGAACTGCAGAGCAGGGGCGGGGACCCTGGGGAACAGCGATCCTTTAGTAGTGCCCGGGGGCAGCTCCTGTCCACGCCCTGCGCCCAGCACCCACCCATCACATTCACTGTGTGGCTGTCACCGGGCTGGGTACTCAGAACTCAGCACTGAGTCAGCTGGGCCCGCCCTGAGCAGCCTACGAGACTATGGTGCTGCCATAACAAGGGGAGCCAGGCCGCCAGGATGGCTCCAGAGGAGGGACACGGCCGGGCATCCCTGGGTGGGGCTGGTCTGGCAGAGGCAGGACAGGGCCTGGTGTGCTTGGGCAGAGCCAGGCTCCCGACAGCTCACTGTGGCACCCGGGAATGGCAGGCATCTCTGTCTCAACCTGATTGGTCCCCAAAGTCCCCGGTTAGAGGCAGGCAGTGGACAGACCACGGAGGATGCATCCTCTGTGAGAAATACAGTGGGGGGAGACACGTGTCCTAGTGGCCAGCGAGGACCTCCATTAGTGACAGCTAAGGGGGGAACTGAATTTTGGAAGGTGCCAAGCTGGGCAGGGGCATGCGTCCGTCATCCCAGCGCTTGGGAGGCGGGGACAGGAGGATTGCCACAAGCTCAAGACCCTGTCTCAAAGAAACCAAAAAGAAAACAGGGGCTGGGGAGATAGCTCCGAGGCACAAGTGCCTGCTGGGCAAGTGCAAGGTCGTGAGTTCGAACCCTGGTCCCACAAAAAAAAAAAAGAAAACAAACGAGCATCCCGCTGGTCACACGCGCTGAGCAGGTGCCACTGGACTCGCGCCCCAGCCCACCTTGCTTTTGACCCCTACCTACAGATTTTAATTCTGCAAGAGGAATACGACTTGTCTCACCAGTGCCTCCGTTTCCCAGGAAACGGTTTCGCTTTTTGTTTGGGGCGGAGGCGGAGGGCAGATACCCTGAGCTACATCCCCAGTCCATATATATATATATATATATATATATATATATATATATATATATATATATCTTGAGATAACATCGCACTGAATCACTAAATTGCTGAGGATAGGCTCAAACTCTCGATCCTCCTGCCCAGCCTCCCAGAGCGCTGGGGTCGCAGGTATGCGGCACCAGGCCCAGCTCATTTTTTTCTTTCTTGTCTCTTCTATTTCTTTCTTCTTAATCTTAATCCATCCGGTCCAAGAGCTACAATGTATCGACTCCTCCCTCCTTCTGCGCTCCAGGGTTGTTGTTGTTTTTTCTCTCTGACAAACATCAGCAAGGGGCCAGGGTTGCTGCACCTGCCTGGCGAGCGGGAGGGCCTGAGTCTGATCTGAACAAACACACAGCTGCACTTTTGCCAACAAAGCATAGATCTTGCTTGTATTTTTTATTTCCAGATTCTTTTTTTTTTTTTCCTTCTTTTTTTTTTTTTTAAGATATGGTCTTGCTATGCGTCTCAGGCTGGCCTTGAGCTCACCTTATAGCCCAGGCTGGTCTCAACTCACAATGATCCTCCTGCCTCAGCCTCCCATATGATGGGATAATAAGCATAAACCCAGCTTAAGACCTTGCTTTTATTTTTATTTCTTTTTTTTAAAGATTTTTTTTTTTTCTTGTTTCAGAACTTTTGTTTGTTTATTTATTTATTTTTATGGCCGGCTCAGCCTGCCCTGAGGGCAGGGCTGGAGCAGCTTGTGGTGCCGGGGATCGAGCCGCGGTCCCTGCAGCCGCCTAAGCTTTCCTAAGCAGGCACTTTAGACCACTGAGCCATCCTGCCAGGCCCCGAGACCTTGCTTTTAGATAGGGCCCTCAGGATGCTGCCCAGGCTGGTCTTGGCCTCTGGGATCCCAGGCGGCTCTGTCCTTCCTTGGCACCGCCTCAGTCCCCTTCTGCTCCCCGTGGGAGGGGTACCCATCACTGCTCATTTGTCATGGGGGTCCCTTGCTCACTGCCAGTGAGGAGACCCAGTCCCCTCCGGTCACTGCACAGCATTCCCGGGTCCCCACACTGCCAGTTCTTTGTCCAGGGCTCTGTGCCATGCCCCGAGAGCTGAGTGGGATGGAGCCGGCCTGGTGCGAAATGACTGCCTGGCGTGTCACAGAGCGCCCTGGCCGGCAGGGACACAGCAGGAGACAGCAGAATGACACTGCAGTCCTGGGCCAGCAGTGTGTGGGGGGCGCCCAAGTGGGAGGAGCAGCCAGAGGAGGAGCAGGAGTGGCCCAGGGCCAAGGACAGCACACCTGTCAGGTGCAGGCACCTGTGTCACCACTCCCTCTGCCTCCCCTCTGTCCTCAGCAAGGGGCGTAGCAAGCTGTGCCTCATGGGTGTACGATCTGAACCAACAACAAAGGACGGGCTGGAGTTCTGCTGCCTCTGCCTGGGTAACTCACGTCAGGAGAGCCGAGGAAGCCAGGCCTGGTGCTGCCCTCCCGGAGGCTGAGTCAGGAGGGTCTCAAGCACGAGCCCGGCCTGGGTGATAATGGCAATTTAGTGAGATGATGTCTCGAATTTTAAATCTACAGCTGTGCATGGCGGTGTGTGCACTAGGAGGCTGGGGTAGAATTGAGTATGAGGCCAGCCTGGGCTACAGGGTGAGACCCCCACCTCAAAACAAGGCAGGGGGCACGGCCATGGGGCCTTCCCCAACCCTCTATGTCCCCAGTCACTGGGCAATGTCCACACCGCCAGCTGCTCCGCCACTCCAGGGCGGGAAGTCACCGGCCTGGGACAGCGGCCCTGGGGACTGTAAGTCTGAGGAGACCGGGTCACATCCCCAGGTTGGCTTCCACCAATAAACCTGCGGTCTTAGCAGTCGCCCTGGACACTCCAAGTCCCGTTCTGTCTTCGCCCCCGGCGGCTGCGGGCCGGCCTGGCAGGGAGCTGGCTCCCGGCTCCATCCCCGCGGCTGGGGCGCCCTCTGCCGGCCGCACGAGGTCTGGGGACAGGGCCCAGGGACCCGGACGCAAGTGGCCGCCTGCCCCGCTACGCCCTCGCCCGCCACCCGCTTCTCCTGGCCGACTCCACCGCGAGTCACGCTGCTGCCCCTCCAAGGTTAAGGCCAAGGTCGGGGCTCGCTCGGGGCGCCGCGGCCCGGCCCTGCGGGGCCGGGGTCCTTCCCGCGGCCGGCAGAGAGGGACCCGGCCGGCAGGGGGCAGCAAGGAGCCGGGGACCAAGCGCGGTGCTGCTCACTTCCTTCCTAGGCCAGATGTGAGTGTGCCCGTTTTTGCGCGTGCCCGTGTGCGTACTGCGGGCGCATTACTAGGGCTCCTCTCAGGAGCTCTGTCCCAGCCCTCTGGTTTCCTTACTGCGAGCGTGAGCAGGGTCTGGCCCTTGCCTGTTCATCCGCTTCCGTTCTTTTTTTTTTTTTTTAAGATTTTTTTTTTTTTTTTTTTTTTTTTTTTTTTTTTTTTTTTTTCTTGTTTTAAAACCTTTGCTTGTCCATTCACTCATTCCCATGGCCGGCTCAGCCTGCCCCGAGGGCAGGGCTGGCGCAGCATGTGGTGCCGGGGATCGAACCGCGGTCCCTGAAGCCGCCCAAGCTTTCCCAAGCAGGCGCTTTAGACCACTGAGCCATCCTGCCGGGCCCCTTCCGTTCTATT
>PVJA010040686.1:0-18358 GCA_004027025.1 Myocastor coypus | reverse complement strand
AAAAAAAAAAAAAAAAAAAAAAAAAAAAAAAAAAAAAAAAAAAAAAAAAAAAAAGAAGAAGAAGAAGAAGCTACCAGAATTCATGCACAAATTCAGTAGTGCAGCAAGATACAAAGTCAACACATAAAAGTCAAGAGCATTCCTCTACACAGATAACAAACACACTGGAAAAACCTTTTCAATGAAAACTACAGTACTCTGAAAAAAGAGATCCTAGAAGATTTCAGAAAATGGAAAGATATTCCCTGTTCCTGGATAGGAAGAACCAACATTGTGAAGAAGGCCATACTCCTTAAATTGTTATACAGATTTAATGCAATTCCTATCAAAATACCATCAACATACCTCACAGACATGGAGAAATCATTACTAAAATTTATTTGGAAACAAGAAAGATCTCAAATTGCAAAAACAATCCTGGGCAACAAAGACAAGGCAGGAGACATTACAATTACTGACTTAAAATTATACTACAAAGCTACAGTGATAAAATTAGCATGTCACTGGGAAAAAAACAGACCTGAGGATTAATGGAATAGATTAGAAGACCCAGAAACAACTACAAACACACTCAGCCACCTTATCTTCAATAAGGGGCCAAACATGTTTATTGGAAGAAAGATAGACTCTTTAACAAATGGTACTGGAGGGCCGGGGATGTAGCTCAGTGGCACAGCACCTGCCTAGCAAGTGTAAGGCCCAGAGTTCAATTCCTGGTACCAAAAAACAAAATAGTAAAAAAAAACTGGTGCTGGAAAAACTGGCTCTCCACATGCCAAAAACTAAAACGACCCAGATCTATCACCATGCACTAAACTAAAATTAAAGTGGATTAAAGATCTAACTATTAAAAGAGAAACATTAAGTCTCCTGGAGGAGAAAATGGGAAAAAATCTTAAAGACATCGGGGTAGGCAAAGAGTTCATGGACCAAAGTCAAAATGCATGTTTAACACTTGAAAGAATAAACAACTGGGACCTCCTCCAGCTAAGAAGATTTTGCGTATCAAAAGAAATTACCAACAGAGTGAAAAGACAACCCATAAATTTTGAAAGCATTTTAACTTCTATTTAGGTCTTCTATTTAGAATAGAAAGGTCTTCTATTTAGAATTTATAAAGAACTGAAAACCATTAGGATCCCAAAATTCAAAGACCTAATCCGGAAATGGGCACACACTTCTCAGAGGAAGAAATTCAACAAGCCTATAAATACATGAAGAAACACTCCACATTGCTAGGCATTCATGAAATGCAAATCAACACAACATTTAGATACCATTTCACCCCAGAAAGAATGGCTGTCATGAAGAAATCAACCAGCAACAAATGCTGGAGAGGCTGTGGGGAAAGTGGAACCCTTCTCCACTGCTGGTGAGAATGCAGATTGGTGCAGCCATTATGGAAAGCAGTGTGGAGGATCCTTAAAAAACTAGAACTGGAAATCCTGTTCAATCCAGCTATCCCCCTACTGGGAATTTCCCTAGAAGAACTGAAAACATCATACCATAGCAATATCTGTGCACCAGTGTTTATAGCAGCTCAATTTGTAATAGCCAAATCTTGGAAACAACCAAAATGCCCATCATCTGAAAAGTGGTTGAAAAAGATGTGGTAGTTTTATACAATGGAATATTACTCAGCTGTAAGGAATAACAAACTAGACTTCACATATAGGTGGATGTATCTTGAACATATACTCGTTATTGAAATAAACCAGACCTACATGTGTAAATATCACAAAGTCTCCCTAGTGTAAGAACTCAAAAGAAGGGCCTGGCCGAATGGCTCAGTGGTCTAAAGCGCCTGCTTGGGCAAGCTTGGGAGGCTTCAGGGACCACGGTTCGATCCCCGGCACCACATGCTGTGCCAGCCCTGCCCTCGGGGTGGGGTGAGCCAGCCATAAAAATGAGTGAATAAATAAACAAAGGTTCTGAAACAAGAAAAAAATAAATAAATAAATAAAAGAACTCAAAAGAAGAAATAAAACTGGAGAGGCATAACAAAGCTGAATGGAAATCCAGGACTTAAGGGTTAAACAACGAAGTGACTGCAAGCAGAAAACATAGGAAACATGGCAGGAGCAAAATCATGCACAGGATAATGCTCCTAAGAACCTTCAAAATGTTTATCACACTGAGGATAGCACTAAAACTATGCTTGGAATACCTGTCATTCTGGTCTTTTAGATGTGTACTGCTTCTAATGTAATTTCAATTACTGCAATACTTTCTCTCAAGCAAATGGTTGGTTTACAAGAAAACAAAAAAGGGTAGATGAGAGTAAGAGACTAGGAAAAATTATGTAGGATTGACAGGCTATAATTTTGTATATGCTTAGATTTCTAAATTTCTGTATGAAAATGTGCAACTGCTTTTATCACATTCTATAGAGATTTATTAGAATATCAGTGATTGATAGATAATACCAATTCTAAGTATAGTCTAAGATGTTTGATACTCAGAAAGACAGTAATGTTAAGCTCAAGTACCTGTGTTATAGAGTAATGGTATCATGAAGCTTTTCTTCTGGAGGATTAAGAATGTAAGTTTACAGACCAAAAACTAGAGAAAAAAAAGGGCTACAAGGATTGCCAATATTTTGGCCTTAGCCCTTCAAGGTCAGTGAGGACTCAGGACATAAGAAAACCTGTGCTATGACATTCTATAACTCAGTGGTTTCCCAAATTTTCTGTTCAAGATTATGGGGCCACAGACAGAAGGGACTGACGATGTATAGTGTGCCTAAGGAGAGTTACCTAGGGAGAAAACATTCTCTCAGGCTTTCATAGAGGCCATACTCATCAAGCAATGGCCATGACTCATTCAGATGACTGACACTGACAACAGTTCTACAAAGCACTGTACATGGTTTCAAAGTAAATCCTCAGGGAATTTGACTGACCTTGAGAGATACAGGTCTTGCTTTAACTTGCCCTTAACCACCCAGCAGAAAAGTTTAACCACAAGGCATAAAACATAAAGCTAGATTAGTAAGCTGAGTTGTAAAAGGCTTAAATCAACAGCTCCCACATCGCCAGTTTTGCCAATAACCCACTGTGATTATGGAACATTGGATTATGTATACAATTACTTTCTCTTAGTTCAATGAGAAGAAATTTTTTGTACCAATAATGATTAGAAAGATTACCATGTCTGCATCCTGTGTTCTGTATAACTACTACAAGGACAACATTATGCATTGTATCAAATATTGGGAATGAATGTGTTTTGAAACTGTCACATTGTTATTTCTTATTAAAAGTAATTAAAAAATAAAATAAACATAGAAATCCATTTAATTAAAAAATAGATTGTAGTTTATAAAAAGCTACAATAGGGGCCCGGCAGAATGGCTCAGTGGTCTAAAGCGCCTGCTTGGGAAAGCTTGGGTGGCTTCAGGGACCGTGGTTCGATCCCGGGCACCACATGCCGCGCCAGCCCTGCCCTCAGGGCAGGCTGAGCCGGCCATAAAAATGAGTGAATAAACAAGCAAAGGTTGTGAAACAATAAATAAATAAATAAATCTTAAAAAAAAAAAAAAAAAAAAAAGCTACAATAAAATTCTCGGGACTTTCCACCAGGATACACTTCCCAAAGGTAGTATCATCAAAGCACTGGTTATAGCCTGCTGGCTACATTAACATCACCTGGAAAGCTTTCTAAACACAGGGTGCCTGGGGGGAGGGGCAGATAGCTCAGCAGACTAAAGCGCCTGCCTGGGCAGGGGCACGGGCTGAGGTTCAGTTCCCGGCATGCCTTGCTGGCTCCACCCCAGGGTGCACTGAGAGAGCAATTGAGACTAGGCGTCATGGCTTGTGCTGATAATCCCAGCACTTGGGAGGCTGAAAACAGGATCACTAGGGTCCAATCTACATAGCGAGACCCTGTAGACCCCATAATACATTTTATATATATTCAGACACCCAACATGGTTCTCTCCCTCAAGGTAATGCCTAAGGGGCCAAAGATACAACTAAGCATTCCACAAAGCAGTACTCGCATAACAAAAAATTGTCCCAAATATTAATAGCGCCAATGTTAAGAAATTCCACACAAAGCCTTAACTCTCTAAGCATGAATCCAGCCTGGGCATGGAGTAGTCTAACCCTCTTCAGATGGCCCCAATCTGAGACAAAGTCTGAGAACCACAGCTAAAGATCCGTTGCTAGAGAATGTGTAGATGGGTGCCGTTCCACCCATAGCTCTGAGTGTTGAGGTAGAAAATTTCCACTGTGAGTTGGTTTGGGAGGCAAGGGTGGCTGGGAGGAAGAAGAGGGAGCTGCTTTGGTGAGAGAGGGGAGCTTAAGCACACAGGCTGCAGCAGACATCTCTTCAAACACAAGTTTTGCGGTTCATTATCCACGCCGTGAGATGGCTTCCCTGTTACAAGTCAGGATTATCATCAACCACAGTCAAACAGAACCACCCCAAGGAAAAGCTCACTCATGGGAGAGGCAGCTTTCTAGCGTGACAGCTGTCATGCCCTGATGTTACTTCTATGGAGGACTCTTAGGGAGGCTGGCTGTGGGCACACAACTTCAAGGGCACCACTCACATAGAACTCAGGATGATCAGAGTCAGGCATGGCGGCACATACCTGTAATCCCAGAACTCGGACGGCTGGGGCAGGAGGATGATCGCAAGTTTAAGACCAGCCTGGGTTGCAAAGTGAGCTCAAGGCCAGCCTGAAGTGCACAGCGAGACCCTGTCTCAAAAAGACAAAGAAAAAAGAAAAGAAAAGAAAGCAATATAGTCAGCGCTCCTTAGCTCTACCACCCCTAAAGTAAATGGCACCTCCACCAGATGGTCTAGAGTTTCAATGATTTTTCCAATGCAAATATTGTATCCTGGGGCTGGGGAGATAGCTCCGAGGCACAAGTGCCTGCTGGGCAAGTGCAAGGTTGTGAGTTCGAACCCTGGTCCCACAAAAAAAAAACAACAAAAAAACAAATATTGTATCCAGTTGGCTGTATGCATGTACTCATGATATTTATATTGTCTCAGGGAACTCTAGGGGAAGTTATATTTTATATGTATGCTACATACATATATATATAATGTTATATATATATATATATATATATAAAATTTATATTTTATTTAAATATATTTTTATTTATTTATTTTTTCTTGTTTCAGAATCTTTGTTTATTCACTCATTTTTATGGCCGGCTCAGCCCACCCCAAGGGCAGGGCTGGCGCAGCATGTGGTGCCAGGGATCGAACCTCGGTCCCTGAAGCCACCCAAGCTTTCCCAAGCAGGCGCTTTAGACCACTGAGCCATCCTGCCGGGCCCCTAAAATTTATATTTTAAATGTAAGCAATTTAACATTCTAAAGGCAAGCAATGCCACATCGTGCACCCCAACATGCAGCTCACTTGCTTGCTCGATCCTACACGTTGCTCACTGTGCATGTCGTGTAGATGTCATTCCACCCAACAGCTGCATGGCATCACTCCATGACCTTCAAGAACAGCTACCTATTAAATGAGGAGATTGAACATAGACATTTCCTGAATCCCATAACATAGCTCTAACAATATAAAAAAGTTGAAGATCCGCAAGGGCTGAAGAATGAAAATGGAGGTGAGGATAGCTAAGAGGTGCCAACACACTTTTGTGAAGGTGGAAAGGGATGGAGAAGCAGTAACCAGAAAGCCTTTCGTGGGAGTGCATGGCAAGGAGAGCAGCTAGAATGGTGGACTGGTACCCCTAGTCGAGCCGACCACCCCGGAGACAGGCTCAGGAATCCAGAGCCAGAGTGCCACCCCATGGTAGGGGTGAGCCTTGGCCAGAGGTGCAAGGAGCAGCTGGACTCCAACTCCACCCGCTGTGTGGACACAGTGCCAACTCTTCTCTCCCCAGCCCTATGGCACAGGAGGTTCACCCTCAGGGAGGATGGGGACATAGCAGAAGGCCAGGCTGAGGCAGTGGAGGGCCTGGCAGAATGGCTCAGTGGTCTAAAGCTCCTGCTTAGGAAAGCTTAGGCAACTGCAGGGACTGCGGTTCAATCCCTGGCACCACATGCTGCGCCAGCCCTGCCCTCAGGGCAGGCTGAGCCAGCCATAAAAATAAACAAACAAAAGTTCTGAAACAAGAAGAAAGAAAGAAAGAAAGAAAGAAAGAAAGAAAGAAAGAAAGAAAGAAAGAAAGAAAGAAAGAAAGACCCAGTGGAAGTCCACAGATAGGACCCCAAAATGTCACCATCTTGACCATAATCTCCAGACCCATCCCCTCACCTCCAAATGGCATCAACTTATAACTTTTGTCTGGGGGCCTCAGAGGCAACGAAGAACTCCAGACAAACTGACCAATGCCCAGGATGCAGCTGTGGCGATAAAAATTTCAAAAAGGCAACAGTCTCATCACTTCTTCTTTATCCCAGAGGAGTGGATGTGAGGCCAAGATCCAAAATAGCAGCCATTCCTCTGAGGGGCACGAGTGAAACAGAAATAACAAGGAGGGAAATGCAGCTGTCTAGAGGTAATGACCAAAGATACAGGCATGTCATTTGACACTTCATGTGGATGTCCAAGAGGTAAGTGGAAAGAAGTAACAGAGAGGTGACAGAGGATATCAGACCAAAATGGAAAAGAATGAGAAATGACTGGGAGAAACAGCTGTGACCTCTACTTTTCAGTTGCCATCAAGGAAATGGGGTGGGGCCCTTGAGAGAATTTTCATGGGGTAAAGGATCTGAAGCACATAACTGATTCAGCCAACATTGTGTGTATATCTGCTACGCACCAGATTCTGTCGGAGAACACAGACGAATACAGGAGCAAGATGTCCAAGGAACTGGCCATCTTTCTGGGCAGTTTGCCAGTCATCCTTGTCCCTGAGGGTCCTGAAACTCTGTTCTTAGACCCTCCTCATCTTTCTGCAGAGCTGCAACTCCACCTGCCCATATACTGTGTCACTGCCTCACCTTGCAATGCGACACCAAAGTGACTTTTTCAGAGCACTACTGCCAAAGGTCTGTGAGGCTCATAACCCAACATCCATCCTGGTTGTCCTGGCAGACCAACAAATGAGCAGGGAAGGTGTCCACTGTGTGCGAGGGGCTCCTCTTATACTCAGATCTCATCCCAGAGCTGTGACATGTCAGAATTGATGAAAGTCTTAAAAATGAGGAGGGCTCATTTAGCAGGTAAGAAAGGATGACAGTTTTGTGTTTGAGGTTTTAGTTTCTACCTGTGCAGACTCGCCAGCCAGTGAGGAAAGTGTTATAATTGGCTTACAAGGGAAAGGATTTAGTACAGAACACACATAATTTATAGGGTTATTTCATATTATTCACCCAAAGAGACAACTCCAAAGGAGTGTGGGACAGCTGTCCATATACTAGAG
The DNA here is from genome assembly GCA_004027025.1 of Myocastor coypus. Classification (NCBI taxonomy): domain Eukaryota; kingdom Metazoa; phylum Chordata; class Mammalia; order Rodentia; family Myocastoridae; genus Myocastor; species Myocastor coypus. The sequence continues at coordinate 11,007 of PVJA010040686.1, read as the reverse complement.
ACCCCAGAAGCCCAGGTGAAGGCCTGGATCCCATGGCACTATGCTCCCTGAGTCCAACTGAGGACCTGGGGCCTACTACAATGTCTGTTCTAAGTCTGCTTCCAACAGATCTGTGCTGGGAGGGCCAAAAGCCAATGGTAGAAGCTGGAACGTCTGCGACGGTGGGATGAAGGATCTGTGTGGGCAGGCTGAGAGACCTGCCCTGGAGTCAAGAATAGACGCTCAAAGTAAGGACCAGAGTCCCTTCAAAAAGAGCTGCAGCAGGGCCCCAAGCTCCTCCAATGATGAGAACAGTTGAGTTCATAGCGGGAAAGCCTGCGTGACAAGCTTCCCCAGGAGACTCAGCGGCACCCCGTTTTCCTCTCTGGTTCCTTTTCAGGCCATTGGTGACAGCCCCCAGGTGGGCCTTCCCCACCCAGCACCACGCTGCGTATTACAAGTTGGGTATTACAGGTTGACCAGCAGTTGTCAATCAGCCACGGCAAAGTTTTTTGTTTTTTGTTTTTTTTCAACTTTTTAGTTTTCTCCTTCTGGAAAGGAGCAATGTCTTTTAGGCCCCTGCAGTCCATGGGCCCAGTGCCTAGGATGACTGTACTGAGAGATACCAGTGGTTTGAGCAGGCTGTTTCTGGTGGCTTAGATGCAAACTCAGAATCTGCACATATTCTTTTTTTTTTTTTCATTTTGTTTTGAACAAAAGGGCTGGGGAGATAACTCAGTAGAGTAAATGTTTGCCTGGCAAGCTCAATGGCCTGAGTTCAATCCCCGGTTCCGAAAAAAAAAAAAAGAAATCTTTGGGGCCCGGCAGGATGGCTCAGTGGTCTAAAGTGCCTGCTTAGGAAAACTTAGGCGGCTTCAGGAACCGCAGTTCGATCCCTGGCACCACATGTTATGCCTGCCCTGCCCTCAGGGCAGGCTGAGCTGGCCATAAAAATAAATAAATAAACAAAAGTTCTGAAACAAAAAAAAAAAAATTCTTAAAAACAAACAAACAAACAAACAAACAAACTAGGTGCCCATGTCCAAAAGAGCGCATGAAAAAGTGTCCAATATCATTAGGAAATGCAAATCATAATCACAATGAGGCAATCTTAAGTTATCATGTTTTTAAGTGGGAAATAGGAGTTGTGAGGGCTGTGGGGTAATTAAAACTCTTCTTGAACATGGCTGGAGAATAGGTAAAATGGTGCAGTCAGGGAGGAAAAACCTTGGCCCTTCTTCAAAAAGTTAAGGAATCACCAACAGTTTCACTGCTAAAAGTATTTCTCCAATGTATTGAAAATAGGTGCCGAAACACGTGTTACTACATTGCAGCCAATGGGTGACTGCAAGCCAAATGTCTGCAACTGTGAATGAATAAACATAACAGTTACAGGATTAAATATTATTCCGCTACAAAATGGGATAAGGTGTGCTAGTGAGATAGCTCAGTGGACTAAGCGCCTGCTTAGGCAAGCCCAGGGACTGGGCTTTGATCTGCAGTGCCACATGCTGTACCAGCCCTGCCCCTGGGCATGCTGAGCCAGCCACCCAGACCCAGCATGGTGGTGCACGCCTGTAATCCCAGCGCTGGGGAGGCTTAAAACTGGAAGGTCACTATGAGTCTGAGCTGCATAGTGAGACCCCATATCAAATACACTAAAAGGGGGGTGTGGTGGTGGAGTAATGATCCGTGCTGCAGTGTGGGTGAACCTTGAAAACATTCTGTGACATGAAAGCAAGTACACACAAAAGGCCTCTGTTTTGTGTGTCCTGTGGTACTAATCATGTGAAACATCAGGAATCGGTTTACTCTCAGAGACAGAAAACAGACCTGTGTTGCTCATGGGGGCCTAGTGGGAGGGCCCAGTGGACGGGCCGCTTTGTGGTGTAGGATTTTCTTCTAGGGTGATGAAAATGTGGAAGTAGAGCTTATAGTTACACAGTTCTGTGAGTGTACTAAGTGCCGCTGAACTGTACTTTGAACTGGTTAATGTTTAATTTTACAATGTGTGAATTTTATGCAGTAAAAACAAAAACCGCCAAAGAAAAGCACCTGGAGAGCATCTTAATGTGCTGTTGGCAAATGTTTAACATCTTAACCTAAAGATAAATAGCTGCCAAAGATGTAACTTAAGATAAAATGTGGAAAAGATAACCCCTATAGCATTCTTTGACGTGTATCCTACTATCTTTTTTTCATTTTTAGCTAAGTTCATTGATACAATTCAGATAAACATAATGATCACACTCAACTTAGGGAATTCTTACCCCTACATGATAGATACACTGTCGCAGAATTCGAGAGATCGCAGAGACTAATGGGGACATGGGAGGATTTTATTTGAAGCTTTTCTTGGGCCCAACAGCTCAGCCTGAGCTGATTGGCTGAGTGAGCCCTAGAGGAAAGGCTCCAGTTTTTATACGTTTTGTTGAGGGATTGCCCTTTCCAGTGGAGAGAAACTGTACTGGGGGTGGGGCGAGTGAGGCGACAGAAGCAGGACAAAGCAATTAGTAACCTAGCCTTGCAAGAAGTTGGGGCCTTAAAAATCTTGTACCAACAGGGCCCGGCGGGATGGCTCAGTGGTCTAAAGCCCCTGGTTGGGGAAGCTTGGGCGGCTTCAGGGACTGCGGTTCGATCCCCGGCACCACATGCTGCGCCAGCCCTGCCCTCAGGGCGGGCTGAGCCGGCCATAAAAATAAGTGAATAAACAAAGGTTCTGAAACAAGAGTAAAAAAAAAAATCTTGCACCAACAAAGACTGGGTGTGGTGGCACACGCCTGTAATCCCAGCACGGGGGAGGCTGAATACAGGGGGAGCACGGCGAGTCCCTATCTGTACACTCTGTAGACCCTGTACCAAATACATTTTGTTAAAAAAAAAAAAAAATCATGTGAGAACAAAGTGCCATGGGCTTGGTTTACTGGTCATAGCATCCACCAACGTCTGCACCAGCGCTCGTGGCAGGGCATTCCAGGAGCTCTGTTCATCGCGGGCACAGCCTGCCGCCCCTTAAGGCCTGTTTCAATGTCTTGATTCCTCTTCTCCCCCATTCCCCTCCCCTCCCTTCAACCCCTCTTCCCCTCCTTATTTACAAAGCTGTGTTTCCATTTGCTGTTGTTTTCAGGTGCTTTCTTCTCCCTCCCCAACCCAGGTCTCCATTGCTTTTGAACAATTTCTTCCTGTTTTACAATATCTATTACACATTTTGGTTCTTATTTACATTTTTCTGTTTCTTGCACCAGAGAGAGAGAGAGAGAGAGAGAGAGAGAGAACATTCACCCATGTATGTCCAATTTATTTCATGTATGGCCTCCAGGTGCATCCATTTACCTAGAAATGTCTCAGGTTTATCCTTCTTTAGGGCTGTGTAGTACTCCACTGTGGGAATAAAAAACACATCTTTTTTATCCATTCATCAGTTGATGGCTATTTGGGTTTTTTCCCCCAAGATTTACCTATTATAAAATGTGCTGTTATAAACATGGGTGCACATATGTTGCCGTGGTATAATGCTTTTTTTTTTTTTAAGAATTTTTTATTTTATTTATTTATTTATTTATTCTTGTTTCACAACCTTTATTTGTTTATTCACTCATTTTTATGGCCGGCTCAGCCCGCCCTGAGGGCAGGGCTTGCGCAGCATGTGGTGCCAGGGATCGAACCGCGGTCCCTGAAGCCGTCCAAGCTTTCCCAAGCAGGCGCTTTAGACTACTGAGCCATCCCGCTGGACCCCCATGCTTTTCATTCTTTTGGGAAGATACCAAGAAGGGGAATGGAACCTCAGATAGAACTTCTAATCCTAGTTTTCTGAGGAATCTCCACACTGATTCGCACATTGATTGCACCAATCTACACTCACACCAACAGTAGAGAAGCGTTTCTTTTCCCCACAGCCCCCAGCACTTGTTATTAGCTATGCAGTCTTAATGCTCTAGTCATTTGATGTTCAATCACCTTTTTTTATTTATTTTATTTTATTTTATTATTTATTTATTTATTTATTTATTTATTTTTTTTTTGTCTTTTTGAGACAGGGTCTCATTATGCAGTTGAGGCTGGCCTTGGGTTCAGTTTTGTAGCCCAGGCTGGTCTCGAACTCGCACTGATCCTCCTGCCTCAGCCTCCCGAGTGCTGGGATTACAGGCGTGCGCCACCACACCCGGCTACCTTTTTTTAAACACATGAACAATTTCTTCTTTAACTGATATTGCTTAGTACAGAGTCTACAGGGTCTCACTACACAGATGGGACTCATATTGATTCTCCTGTTTGCAGCCTCCGAAGCACTGGGATTGCAGGCATTCACCACCATGCCGAGTCTCAGATGCCGTCTCAGCGCACGTTGGGGGCGGGGCCAGCACAGCATGCCAGGGATTGAACCCGGGTCCCTGTGCCTGCCTAAGCAGGTGCTTTAATCCACCAAGCTACCTGGCCAGCCCATAATATTTTATAGCATCTTTTCTTCTCCCTTAAAATTATATTTCCATTATGCTTCCTCACAAATTTTCATCCCTGTGTAATATTTTAGGCTTGAAATTTTAAAATTACCTTAAGATAAATAAAATGCATGCTGTATAATTTAATTTAAAACTTTACAAGTTTTCCTGTTACCAAAGACTATAAATATTAAAGATTCATTTTAGATTGGGTTGTTGTAATTAGCCTGAGCATATGCCTGACCAACATAACATCAATAACCGTGATTTTGAAAAATAATATAAATAACTATTAATCACAAATTCATAGAGAGGTTAAAGGCAGACACTTCCTAGCTGAGCATGGGGCAGCACACCTGTGGTCTTTGCTCTCTAGGAGGCTGAGGCAGGAAAGTCACACAGCTGAGCCCTGCCCCTAACTTAGCAACTTAGGGAGTCCTTGTCTCAAAATTAAGAATAGAGGGAGCAGGGAGATAGCTCAGCATGAAAGCCCTGGCTTCAAGCCCCAGTCCACGCAAAAACAAATATGTCTAGATTTTCTAGATTGAATGGGGCTTTTTATTTTTGTGTGTACATGGATATATACCATTTCTTAATAGAAGGAGAAAGTATACTATAAACTCTATTGATTTCCTGTCTAGAGAATCAGACACTGTCTGTATGAACAAATGCATGGGAATGGGGAGGGTTTTGTGAGAGCACTGTCAATCATTCCATCCTCTTAAATTTTATGCCAAGAATCACCCGATGGGTAATCATCAAAAAATTATTTATTGATGAGCTGATGGCTAGATTAGGTTCTTCCTTAAAGCAGCAATTTACTTTTTAGATTTTTAAATTTTATTGAAATGTTCAACATACACACTCATAAAGGAAGAATAAGATGAGTCTCCAGGCCCCACCGTGAGCTTTAGTAACCTGGCCAACCCCCACCCAACCTCCTCTCCTCCCTCCCCTTCCCACTGCCTGTCTGTTCTCCACCTCCTATGTCTCCATCACCAATGGATTATTGTGAATATATTCTCTTTTTTTTAGAATTTTTTATTTTATTTATTATTTTTATTCTTGTTTCAGAACCTTTGTTTGTTTATTCACGCATTTTTATGGCCGGCTCAGCCCACCCTGAGGACAGGGCTTGCACAGCATGTGGTGCCGGGGATCGAACCGCGGTCCCTGAAGCCGCCCAAGCTTCCCCAAGCAGACGCTTTAGACCACTGAGCCATCCTGCCGGGCCCTCCAATGGATTATTTTGAAACAAATCCTAGCTATCATGCTACTTCATCTGTAGATAGCTCTGTATGTGTATAACAAAAATGGTTTTATTTTTTCTGGCTCAGGCTGTCTTAACGGTGGGCCTGGGAATCGAACTGCCATCCCCTGTGCCAGACTGGGATTGCCATTGCAAGCACTTACACCACTGAGCTAACCTGAAAGCCCCCATAGAGGTGATTTTAAAACATAACTGCAAACCAGTATGTACCTTTAAAAATGTAGCTCATGCAATATCCAGCCAGGGCACAAACACTGCCTGGTTGCCTCATATGTTTTTGTTTTCGGCTGTTTTGCAATTTAGTGCTGGTTTTTCCACTTAAGAGCACTGATGTCCAGGAATTGGATTTGGTTGAGATTTCACCTAAGATTCTTTTAATCCCCCAACCCACACACTACCACCACCACCACCACCACCACTGCTTTTCTTTCCCTTGCCAATTGATTGGTTGAAAAACTAGATAATTTTCTCTATGCAGTTTTCTACAGTCTGGATTTTGCTCGTTGCAGTTCCTTGTATCATATTAACATGTTCCTCAGGCCCCTGTATTTCCTGAAAAGTGATATAGAGAGCTCAAGGTGTGGACAGATTCAGATGTGATAGCTAAACAAGAGTCCTTGGCCATCAACCAGGCACAGGGTTTGCTACATCTTGGAAGATGACCCTGCGGTTGTAGCCTTTGGCACCATGGAGGCCCAGGGTGAGGTCCCGCAGGCCCCAGTCTCCGCAATGTGGGCAAGAGCTGGGCCACCTCAAGCTGGCTCTGTTCAAGCTCAGCTTCCTGTCCATCACAGGACCAAGCTGAGCAAGCAGCCACTCATCTTGGGGACTGGTGCCAAGCATCCTATGTAAGGGCCTCCCCCGATTTGAGCACTGCATGGCAAAGCCCCAGTGTTACCACTCTGACTCCAGGGAGCCAGCACACGCCCCAGCTCTTGGGCCCCAGCCTCCTCTTCCTGCGTCCCAAAACCACATGGCTCAGCTGGAGCACCTGCCTGCCAAGCATGTGCAGTCCAGGGTCTGCACCAAGCATCCCACATCCCTCCAGCATGGCCTGATGGGACACAGCTACAGCAAGGTGTTCCTGGCCCGAGGGAACATCCCTGCCAAGAGCTGCACCCTCGCCATCGACAGTCTGCTGGCCGCCATCACAGATGCACTTTTAAGGCCTATGGAAAGATCCTTTTTATTGAGGCCACCCGGATTCTCTTCAACACAACCGGAAAGGTGACAGACTACGCAAAGAAGCCAGGGTGGGTTGCAGGGTGGCTGGAGATGACTATTTAAATAGCCAAGGCATGGCTATTTAAAAACAATTACATGGGGCCCGGCAGGATGGCTCAGTGGTCTAAAGCACCTGCTTAGGAAAGCTTGGGCGCCTGCAGGGACCGCGGTTCGATCCCTGGCACTACATGCTGTGCCAGCCCTGCCCTGAGGGCAGGCTGAGCCGGCCATACAAATAAATAAACAAACAAACAGAAGTTCTGAAACAAGAAAAAAATAAATAAATAAAAGAAAAGAATGGGAAGCCAAAATATTAGCTCCAGGGCTGGCCAAATAGCTCAGTGGATTAAAGCACCTGCAGTTCAATCCCCAGGGTCCAGGGAGACAGCTCCGTGGCACAAGTGCTTACTTGGCAAGTGCAAGGTTGTGAGTTTGAACCCTGGACCCAATAAATAAATAAATGAAAACAATCACAGTTCAGGGTATCCTCCACTAAAGGCAGACTGACATTTTTTAAAAAAAGAGCCCTTCATGGGTGGTGTAATTCCTACTCCGGCATTATCTGAACTCACTCATCAAGTTCTCTCTCAGCTTCTCAATGAAAGGTTTTCACAGCCATTAATCACCTTGCCTGGATCCACCACTTCATTATAATTTTCTCCTATAGTGTTGACAAAGATCAGTGATTATAATCCTATAATAGAATGTGCTACCTACCTACTGGAGTCGTTCACTTGTTTAATTTCTACAAAATGCCGTGCTCAACTTCAAACACTGTCATATTTCAATAACTGTTAACTTCTGGAATTCATGTGATTATAACTCATTGTAACTGTTATTCTACTTCAGAGACACCTGTAACCTGGTAGGCTTAGAAAATAATGGGAAGGGGCCTGGCAGGATGGCTCAGTGGTCTAAAGCACCTGCTTAGGAAAGGTTGGGTGCCTGCAGGGACCGCGGTTCGATCCCTGGCACCACATGCTGTGCCAGCCCTGCCCTGAGGGCAGGCTGAGCCAGCCATACAAATAAATAAACAAACAAACAGAAGTTCTGAAACAAGAAAAAAAATAAATAAAAGAAAAGAATAGGGAGCCAAAATATTAGTTCCAGGGCTGGCCAAATAGCTCAGTGGATTAAAGCACCTGCAGTTCAATCCCCAGGCCTGCCGTGTTGGCCCCATCCTGGGGCAAGCTGAGACAGCAATGGAGACTGGGCATGGTGCCATATGCCTGTAATCCCAGCTCTTGGGAGGCTGTAAACAGTGGATCACTACAAGTCTTTTCAGGTAGTGAGACCCTGAACATCCTGTAGACCCTTCCTTAAAATAAAAAAAAAACAAAACATATATACATATGTATTTCAAACATCACTCATCACCCATCACCAATTCAATATCTTTTCAGTCTCAATCCATGATTTAAATGTATTTTTGTTAAAAATCTTGGATATTATCTCATTTCATTTATAGACAATGCCATATAACCTACTGGCAATTCTCTTTTTTTTTTTTTTGTGGGACCAGGTTTCAAACTCATGACCTTGCACTTGCCAGGCAGGCACTTGTGCCTTGGAGCTATCTCCCCAGCCCCCCTACTGGCAATTCTGATCTTCATTTTCAAACTAAAGCAAATCACAGTTAATTTGTCTGCATTTTACATGAAATAAATGTACAAATAGGTATCTTTCAGGAATATTATGAAATTATTAGGAGATAAATTATAATCATATCTTGTCATATATACTAGTAAATGTGGGCACTACTCAGATAATACAGCGCTCCTAGTGTTAGTGTATTAGTCAGCGGTCTCATTTCTACACACAATATCCTGCACCCACCACTTAAAGGAGAGCTTTACTTGGCTCACAGTTCAGGGGGTTCCATCCATGGCTCGCAGATTCCACGTGGTGTTCCAGGATCCTGCATTTGCAGCAGCCAAGAAGCAGAGTAGCAGAGTACAGAATGGAACGGGCGAAGGAAGCGCTACCAAAGTCAGCCTCACCCGGATACACCCAGGGGTGAGCTTTGCTAACCGCCTAGGCCCTTCTCAATCCAGTGGTGTTAACAAGTCGGGATTAATGATGCCAGTTCATGCTTGTCCACTTCACACCTGTCTTGGTTACTTTTTTCTCATTACTGGGACAAAATACCAGACCCCCAAGATGAGGCAAGGAAAGGTTTATTTAGCTCACAGTTTGTGGAGGTTTCTGTCTGTACTCACTGGCTCCAAGGCAGAGAGGCACATGGCTGAGGGCAGCAGCTCATGGGGGAGGAAAACCACAAAAAGCAAAGGGAGGAGCAGTGGGCGCAGCTAGCAAGGTTCCCTCCCCTCCCCACATTGCCTTCAGGCTGTCCACCCCAGGCCGAGTGTAGCACTCACACCCATAATCTCCCACACTGTATGATTTTTTTAAATTAATTTTAATGAGAAAGAAATAATAACGAGACAGTTTCACACCAGGTTAATAGGACAGGTACAATAATTAATACATTCCATATTGTTGTCTTCATAGTAGTTGTTCAGAGTACAAGATGCAGATGTGATATCTTTCCTAAACACTCTTAGTACAAATCTTCTCGTTGAACTAAGAGAAAGTAGCTGTATAGCTATCCTAACTATTTTATATATACAGATATAGATATATAGATATAGGTATAGATATATATATGTATGTAGTCACTACAAAATTTCTGTGTAAAAAAAACTGTAATTGTTTTTTTCACATTCTATAGGGATTTAAAGTTTAGAATATCAATAATTGTTGGGAAATACCTATACCATCTTATGTCTAAGGCACTTGATATTCAGACAGGTAGTGATGTTAAGCTCAACTGCCTATGTTATAGAGTAATAATATCATTAAGCCTCTCTTCTGGATGGTTAACAACTTAAGTTTGCAGACCAGAAAGTTAGAGAAAAAGAAGGACTACAAAGATAGTCAATATTTTGGCCCTATCCCTTCAAGGTCATTGAGGACTCAGGACATAAGAGAATCTGTACTGTAACATCCTATAGCTCAGTGGTGGCCTAAATTTTCTGTTCAAGGAGACTATGGGGCCACAGAGGAAAGTGATCAACGATGCATAGTGTACCTAAGGAGAATCACCTAGGGAGAAAATGTTGTCTGAGTGTTTCACAGAGAACAAATTAGTCAAGCAATGGCCGTGACTCATCCAGATGGCTGACACTGACAAAAGTTCTACAAACTGCTGGACATGGTTTCAGGGTAAATCCTGAGGAGATTTGACTGACCTTGTCAGATACAGAAGTTACATTTCTTTTCCCACACTGTGTCATGAATTAATCACAAATTCTAGAAGCCATCCCAGTGACTGCATGGGGCTTTAGGGGGACACCTAGACACAAACTCTAACAACACCTAAATAGACCTCATTATACTAGGGGTCCTAACCCTAGCTGAAATGAGTAAAACCCACCCACCCCTGGAAAGCTTCTTTGAAAGGGGAAAAAATCCAATAATGAAACAGCAAAAGACTAAGAAAGCCAACCCAAGGCTGCACTGCAAAGAAAATGCAGAGTCCTTCGTAAGGGCCAGGTTCATTATGACAGGTGGCTCACATTCCGCAGGCGAACTGGATGTAACATGCAACCACCAGCCGTCTAATGAAGTCATGAAATCTGCAAAGCTCATTTTGCTACATGGAGACCAAGCTCTCTGCTTTATTTTTATTTTTTTTCAATTCTTTTATTGTTTAAATTTAACAATGGTTATATTACATATTTTCATCATCGGATCAGTTTAGATTAATACATATAGGTATATAAGATTGATCAAACAATTAAACATTAACCTTTCTAAATCCACATTACTTTTTTTTTTTCTTTTCCCCCTTTTTTCTTTGAAAGTTAACATATTGCATATTCTCTTCACAATCATTCTATAGAGTGCAGTGTGTGGGCATGACCCACCTCCATATTAATGTTGCATAGAAAAAAGAAAGAAAGAAAGAAAAAAAAAACAGGAAAGAATATACTTCTCTTTGGACTAAGAGGAAGCAGATACATATACAATCAAAGGTTTTGCAATTGCAGTGTGCCACCAGTGAAGCTTGTGACGTTGGAGGCTATTGAATCT
>PVJA010040685.1:0-18363 GCA_004027025.1 Myocastor coypus | reverse complement strand
GTCCCCCAGAGAAAAACATTCTCTCAGGCTTTCACAGAAAGCAAACTGGCCAAGCAATGGCCATGACTTGTCCCGAAGGCTGACACTAACAACAGTCCTACAAAGTACTGTCTATGGTCCCAAACTTAATCCTGAGGGCATTTGACCCTGGAAGATACAAAAACATGAATGTTTTGTTATACAGGTCTTGCTTCGACTTGCCCTTGATCACCCAGCAAGAAAAAAAAAAAAGCTTAATTACAATGCATGAAACACAGAGGTAGATTGGTGAGATGAGCTTTAGGAGGCTTAGATTCAATAGCCTCCAACATTACAAGCTTCACTGGTGGCCCACTGCAATTGCAGAACATTTGACTGTGTATGCATCTGCTTCCTCTTAGTCCAAAGAGAAGAATTTTTTTTTCCTTTATTCTTCTTTTTTTTTTTTCTTCTTAGCAACATCAATAAGGAGGTGGGTCATGCCCACACACTGTACTCTGTTGAACGATTGTGAGGACAATATGCAATATGTCAACTTTCAAAAAAAGAAAGGGGAAAAGAAGAAAAAAGTAATGTTGATTGAATGTGTTAATGTTTAATTGTTTGATCAATCTTATATACCTATATATATTAATCTAAACTGATCTGATGACGAAAATATGTAATATAACCATTGTTAAATTTAAACTAAAAATATTAAATCATAAAAAATATTTTGAAAATAAAAAAATTAAAGTTGCTCTAAATTAAAAAAAAAAAAAAAAGCAACTCCAATCTCCCCCACATCTTATTCTTTACTTCCTCTTTGAAGGGAGGAGGCAGCCTTGGGGGGATGGTCCCACTTTCATCTTCTCAGAACTTTCAGCAGGACATCTTGTCACCAGTTTGACCCAGCCTCTCCAGGTAAAACTCCAGGGACAGAAAGTAGGAACATATACTCTAAATCCTACATTAACAAAACCTAATTCTTGATCTGTTGCTTGTACATGTGATGATAAAATAAACCAAGTGACTTCTACTTTAAGCAGAATGTTTAAAAGTCATCTGGCCACTTGATCAGGCCCCTGGGTCATTAGGTGTATACCCCAGCAAGGTGAGGCCAACACAGTACTTCCGCTCTAAGACTTGCTTTCGCAGCCTAGGGCAGTTTTGAGAGTTTCCCCAAAAGTAGAAGAATGAAGACTTTCAGGCTTTCATATAAATTTTATTTTTATTTTTTTAGAATTTTTTATTTTATTTTTTTCTTGTTTCAGAACTTTTGTTTGTTTGTTTGTTTGTTTATTTTTATGGCCAGCTCAGCCTGCCCTGAGGGCAGGGCTGGCGCAGTATGTGGTGCCAGGGATCGAACCGTGGTCCATGCAGCCGTCTAAGCTTTCCTAAGCAGGTGCTTTAGGACCACTGAGCCATCCTGCTGGGCCCTCATATAAGTTTTAGAAATAGCCTTAAGTCCTTCAGAGCAAAGGCCTGTAGAATAGGTGAGCCTGTAGCTGCTCAAAGGCAAGTCGGAGAATTCTGCCTATTATACATAGAAAGAACGGGAGCATTTTAGAAAAGTGTCTTGTTTTGCAACTCTTAGAGAAATAATTGATTCAGACAGTGATAGTCCGTGGGAGAACACATCAAAAGGAAGGCAGATGAGCAAATGACCATGGAGGCAGCAGGCTGTCACTACTTGAACTGATGATCAATCTTAATGTTATTGAAAGTAGGACATTGTGCTTCTCTGATGTTAATGCAATGAGCACACAGGCTCATCGCGGAGCGTGCCTGCCAAAATGTCACTCATGCCCCTAGAGAGGACATTCATTCACAGAGAGCAGGGAGGGATAGGAGCACAGGGAAAATGTCATGTGTGACATCACTCAGAGGCAAAGAGACAAATCCAGAGCCTGGGTATGGGGCAATGGGAGTTTATGGGGCAACTGAATAATTTGTATTCAGAGCTTGTGGAGTAAAGAGAGGAGTGGGGTTTTCAGTGTTAAATGAGAATAAAGACACATAACAACCAATGTGAGGTGTTGCCTTTTTGAACAAACCAACTGCAGAAAAGAGCACTTGGAGACAACTGGGGAAATGTACTTTTGAAAGGAACATAAGACAACATCAGAGAGTTAGTGTTGGTTTTATTAGCTGTGATTACTATTTTGTGATTCTGTGAAAAGAAGGTTGACACATACCAGAACTGCACATTGAAGAATATAAGGGTGAGCCGGGCGTGGTGGCTCATGCCTATAATCCCAGCACTCGGGAGGCTGAGGCAGGAGTATTGGTGCGAGTTCGAGACCAGCCTGGGCTACAAAAGTGAGCTCAAGGCCAGCCTCAACTGCATAGCGAGACCTTGTCTCAAAAAGACAAAAAAAAAAAAAAGAATGTAAGGGTGCCGTGATTCAGTGTCTGGAGCACGGCTTAGGATAGAACCACTGAAAACAAAAGCCAAAGTGTTTTACATGGATAAATACGGTGCAGGGGCTGACCAAGCTCCTTATCTTACAGATGAACAAATAAAAAAGGATTAAAGAATGACAAAATGAAGTAGGGTTTGTTGGTAATCTCAGAAGATCAGAATTCTCTTGGAGCTATGACCAAGACTTCTGGTCCTTAACAATTCCTGGGATGCTGAAGTGCAGAGCACGTCAGAGGAAAGGCCCTGGAAAATGGGCGGGCCTGGAGAAGGTAGGACAAAGACATTCTGGGCAGGAAATCTTACTAATTACAAGAAACATCTTATCTCTAAGGTTGGTGCTTATTGCCCTGAAACAGGAGCGAGAGCCAAATGTCCTCCACTTCAACCTTCTCCTGCCTTTAGAGGCTGTGAGAATTGGCTTTCCTAACACCGTCAGGGAGCCCTGGGGGCAGCACCTGAACCCTTACACAGGCAGTTCCCCCAACAGATGATACATCCATGGAAACTTGGATCATTGACTGCTTCTGGCCTGTGGGTATACAGAGCTCCAGTGTACCAATCTCCTTAATTTTTAAAGAAATGTTTTCATATACGCAACGGGAAAGTGGCTTATTCTGTTTTCTGTTGTTGTGAGTAAGTAGCCCAGACTGGGAAAATTACAGAGAACAGAGATTTACTTAACTCAGTTCTGGAGAGTGGGAAGTTCTAGGTGAGAGTCCAGCACTGGGTGAGGGCCTCGAGCACTAGGATAACACAGTGGAGGGCATCTTATAGCAAGGGTACACTTGCTATACCCAAGTGTGATGGCTTGGATCTTTTTGAGACAGGGTCCATTATGCAATTCAGGCTGGCGTTGAGCTCACTTTTGTACCCAGGCTGGTCTCGAACTTGCACTGATCCTCAAAGCCACCAATGACCTCTGTGACCTCCTTTTAATCCTCACCACCTCCCAAAGACTCTACATCCAGATGCTACTAACATAAGAACTTAGGGATTCAGTTTCCAGCCCATGAATTTTTGGGGACGTGTTCTCACTGTAGCAGAAGGGAAAGGCTGTGACTTACATGCTGTGCATTCTATAGGGGTCAGAATGGCTCCCTTCTTGTGAGTAAGTATAGTTCTCTACAAAGAGAAGAGGAGAAAAAAGAACAGGAGTGATAAAGAGGTGGGACAATGGGCAAGGAGGAGAATGTGTCACAACTGTGTATGTTGGTGTGCGGTGTGTGGTGTGGTGTGGTACTTTGCATTTCTAGTGGTAAAGGGAGAACCAAACAAGGGGCAGAGAATGCTGCCCAAGAGGATGCAGGGTGTGTGTGTGTGTGAATCTGTTTCTTCTGGAAGGATGTAAAAGGAATCTGAAGTTGCCTCAGAGGGAAGAGACTGGTGACTGAACCAGAGTAGGTGGGAATTTTATTTTATTTTATTTTTAATTTTTAATTTTTTTTTTTTTTTTTTTTTTTGGTGGTACCAGGGATAGAACTCAGGACCTTGTACTTGCCAAGGAAGCACTTAAGCTGCTGAGCTATATCCACAGCCCAAGGGAATTTTACTTTTATATCATATGCTCTTCTGTTACTGTGGTGGTTGACGCATTGTGTCAACTTGCGATGCAGTAAGCTCCACACCCTGGGCAGGCCTGCCCTTGAGCGACTTAGCACAAAAACGGCAGGAAAAGGGTTGAGGAAGGCTTGTGCATCCCCACTTCCTTAGAGAAACTTGATTTGGAGGAGCCCTCCTCTTCAGAGCAGCTGCTGCCACTGTCTTGGAGGAGCTCCAGTCTTCGCTATCAGCATAGAAGGAAGAAAGAGAGGCTTGATAAAAGCTTCAGCGGCTCCTCTTCCTCTGGCCATCACTGTTTTCTGCCACCATGGACTGCTGCCTTCTGCCTTGGAGCCAGCAGAGTATGGACTGAAACCTCCACTAACTGTGAACTAAATGAACCTTTTCTTTCTTAATTTTGGATGTCAGTACTTTGTCCCGCAATGAGTGAAACATAACTGAGACAGTTACAAACAGTGAATGTTTGCATTTTAAAAAGTATTAAAAGACAAGATATTCTCTTTAGTCCTTAAATACCAATCCCTCATTTCAGACAACAATCCTATCTCTCTCGCCACTTTCTGCAGCAGTTCTGAAGTCCTTTCGAACTGAAGCAGTTTGAAAGACACTCCTGCAATTCATGAGTATCTTTAGTTGTGTTATTGTGGATGGCCTGATGTCCTGAACTGATTCAAGATGTTTGACTTCCATAGTCTTTTTGACTGATGGTAAGATCCAGAAGTTTCATAGTGCCAAATCTGTGAATAAGGTGAATGCAGACAAACCCTAATGTTTTCCCAGAGCAGGAGTGATGTGTGACACAGAACACTGTCCAGAAGGAGGATGAAACCACCTGTCCATTTCTCAAGCTGTCTACGCACATCATTTCTTAAACTCTCTAATAAGTCTTTACAACATCCAGGCTTCACTGTAATGTGCCTAGGTACAAAACCAGCTTGCACAATTCCATCTAGACCAAAAACAATCACCATCTTGATATGGACCTTGATTGACATGCTTTTTGCATACACGGATAACTGATAAACTTAGTCTCAGGATCATAAACACAGACCTAAGCTTCATCTCCCAACTTTTTGAAAAAGCTAGGCTCTAAAGCAACACAATCATGCAACTCTAATGAAATTGACAAAATTTCATGTTGATGCAATGTTTCATCCGTGATTTATGGCATACTTTACGACACACATCCTCGCAACCATGGCTCATAACCTACTGATGATTGACACCACGTGGTTGAAACTCATCATAGTTTCTTGGGTTCAATGTACCATTTTTAGGATCACTGCTTTTCCTTTGGCTGGCCCTGGGCAGCAGCATTTGATCACATCTTGGTACCTTTTGTACAATTTATATGTATTACTATTCAAAAACATATTTTTTAAAAACTTAAAGCAATAATAATAATTAAAAAAGACACACATTCATTCCTCAGTTCTAAGCAAGATGCTTCTAGTCTAGAGCAGGGAAGCCGTGAAGGGTGACAGGCTGAGGTGGCCCCTTCACTTAAGCTTGTCTTCTGGATCCACTCCCCAGAAAACATGCATCAGGGACCTGAGTGATATGGCAGCTGTATCACTGACCAGGGGTGGCTGGGGAGCTGGGGCCGCACCAGGTTTCATCGCTGTCTGTATCCCTTTTATATTTTTTCTGTTTTTTAAAATAAAAAATTTAATTGTGGCAAAATACACATAATATCAAATTTACCACCTGAAAAGTACAGTTTGGTTGTTAAGTACATTGACGTCATCGTACAATCTCTAGAATCCTTTTTATTTTGCATAGCTCTCTACCCCTAAAGCAACTCTCTTTCTGCCATAGAGAGAAGGGGAGCAGCTAGGAAAGGAGACAGCCTCTTCCTGGATGGCCCCAGCGATCCATCTTCTAAGCAGACTTCACTGCCTGTGGTGGACTAACCAGTGGTCAACTTGGAACACCCAGCTGAACTGCATCAGGGTGGGGCCAGGTATGGAAGGTTCACTTGAGAATTGCCACCAACAGCGTAAAAGCAGAACTGGAGGGGAAGACAGTGTGCTATTGGTTCTCCCGGAGTAGCTTGCTGCACTTGTTTTCTTGATGTGAACTTGGCTATTTTCATTGTTGGAAGAGCTCGGGACCTGGTCATCACTGAAGATGGCTGGTTCTCTTCCAGCGAGCACTGGACCTTACCTTGAGCATTGTTTCCTAGCCCCAGTGCAGAGACCTCAGCCTCCTGGCACAGATCCTTCATCCTGCTGGTGCAGACTTTCTAGATTCCACCTCTGACCTTTGGGCCTTTCCAGTGCAGATCCTTGACACAGACTTGCACGAGACATTGTTGTGGGCACTAGGCCTCCAGGTGGACTCATGCAGGACATTGCCTTGAGAGCCACACCCTCAGCTGGATTTGTTGGGTCTCTATTGCATGGACAGATCTCCTGCATACTTTTGCATTTGACTCTTTGAGTGAATATTATAAGATAATCCTAGAAACTCTGTGCTCTGTATTAAATCCTGATTACACCACCTCCAAACAGCAAGTCAGCTATCGCATCCCCCACAATCCACTCACCTTCAAATACATGAGGCTTTGAGTGCCACTTTAGGTTTAAACCATAATAACTCTTCTTGCAACCATCTTTCTCCTTTCTGTCACTGAATTTGGGCACTGTAGGGGCCTCAGATAAGTGAAATCATCCAGTATTTGTCTTTTTGTGACAACTCTGTTTTAGTTACCATAATATCCCCAAGGTTCATGTGTGGCAGAACATATTTCAAAATTTCCTTTCTTTTTAAGACTCAACAATATTCCATTGTAGGTACGTCATAAACTCACACCTTATTATCTGTTCATGTGTCATGATATTAGGGTTATTTTTTGCTATTAGGAATGACATTGCTATGAACATGATGTAACCTCTGGGACCCTGATTTCAGTTAATTGCTTATCTATCCAAAAGCTGGGGGCTGGAGAGATAGCTCTGTGGCACAAGTGCCTACCTGACAAGTGCAAGGTTGTAAGTTCAAACCCCAGTCACACACACACACACACACACACACACACACACACACAAAGACACACACACACAAATAAAAAATAAAAACAATGGTGTAAATTTTTAAAAAAAGTAGAATTGCTGGATCACATAGCAATTCTATGTTTGGTTTGTCTTTTAGAGATAGGCTTTTTCTCTGCAGTTCAGGCTGGACTTGAAATCACTTTGTAGCCCAGGGTGTCCTTGAACTCGGGCATGTGCTACCATGCTGGACCCCAATTCTATAATTAATCCCTTATGAAGCTACAGTGGTGTGTAGCTCAGCAGCTGTACCATCTTATTCCTCCCAATAGTGCCCCCAAGCTCTAGCTCTCCCCATTTCCACCAACACTTGATATTTTCTGCTTTTTTTTTTCTTTTCCATAACCATTCTGAGGGGCATGAGGTGGTATCTTGTTATAGTTTTTAATGTGCATTTCCTGATGTCCTGTGCTTTCCTTGACTTGAGCCTCATCTTCAGTCCTATGCCACACTTCTGGGATTGAGTCTGACAGCTTCTTACAGGCTTTGTGTTTTCCAAGTGTACCGCGACGTTCGTTACTGGCTTCTCTTCACACGTTCTGCAGGCCGAGCATCTCCTGATAGGCACATTGTAAACTTTCCAATTACCAACAGTCGGTTTCTGACGTGAATAAGTGCAACAGAGAACCGAAAACAGCGAGGGAGGCGAGGCGGCTGGTGCAGCGCTAGCGCGCACGCTCCTGCATGGCTCACTTGCAGCGCATTTCCCTTTTGTAGGGACAATTTGTTGAGATTTTGGAGCACTGATTTTTGTAGGACTGAATTTATTCATCTCCCAGAAGGACAGAGCTGCTTGAGAGTGAGTGTGCTCTTTAAGGCTTCCACCACCCAGGAGAGTATCACTCAGGAAGAGGACACATAAACACCCAGGACAGGTCACCCCAGGAAGATGGCCCTGCCACTCAGATCTCAAGGCTTTCTTAAAAAGTACCTGAAAAGCAAGATAGGTGGTGGACCCAGAGAAAGGTAAAATTTGGAGGGTGCAGAAGGAGGCAGTAATCACGGCAATAAAGGATTGGTTCTTTTCTTAGGACATCCATGCAAGCAAGGAGGCTTAGAACAACACACATTTCTTACCTCATTCTTCTGGAGGCCAAACGTCTACAATTGGCATGTCAGCTGGGCGCGATCCTTCTGATGGCTGTGGGGGAGATTCCATTCCCTGACTCTTTTAGTGACAGCGATGCTTGGCTTTGCTGAGCTTGTACACATAGCACTCCGATATCCGGTTCCATCAGCACACAGTGGTCTTCTAGGGTCTCCAGATTCTCCCATTTGGAGATGCTGATCATGTTGGAGGAATGGCCCACCCTACTCCACTGTGACCACATTTAAGCTGATCCAGAGTATTGGCTTTTATAGGGTTACATTTGGTCATTTCTCAGGAGGTCAGAGTTGTAAACACCCTCTTTCCAAGGTAGGGCACCTTCTGAGTTACTCAGGTTAGCACTTTTACATATTATGAGGAGAAGACATTTTCAACCCACAATAAGGGTGATACCTCATTTAACTGCAGAGATTTAAAAAAGCACATTTAAATGTAAAATACTTAAGATCATATTCTGGGAAAAGGTCCAGAGTCAGAACAGCTGCAGAAGTGTAAGGATCTTGGAGTCAGAGCCATCAACAAAACTAGAAGATGAAGAACCAAAGGAACACAAGGCAAGCTCTCTGACTGGCTGGGGATCCCGGTTCCAGCATGAGTGAGGGTTTGCTGTCTGACCAGTGGTTTGGTGTGTGGCTTTAGAGTAGGTGTAGGTAAAAACAGAAGCTTTGGAGCTAGATTTCTGGAGTTCAAATTCAAATGCTATCATTCATCGTTGCATGATTGTCATGGTTTATGTCTAGTTGTCCCCCGCAAAGCCTCATGCAATCATGGGGTGGTGACTTCTAGAGTTTGAGACTTGAATGATGATCCACTGGGATTACGGGTTTTAATACTGTTGGGATTATGGTCTGAGCACTGCTGAGACTATGGGTGTGGCCTGAGATGACAGCCTAAGGAAGAGAACCTGATGTAATTTGAAAATAGAGACAGAGAGACAGACTCCTACTGGCGCTCTCTGCCCCCTTGGTTATTCTGTTGCCTCTGTTGCCATTGTTGCTGTTCCACCACCATGAACTGCTGCCCTCTGCCTTGTGCCACTCAGCCTTGGGCCAGCTGAATATGGACTGAAACCTCCAGTAACTGTGAGCTAATAAACCTTTCCTTCTTTCATTTTGAGTGTTGAGTATTTGTCCCAGCAACAAGTAAAAAAGCTGCTCTGTTGTTTGGTTCCTTTATCTCAGAATTGGAGACGATAATGGGACCTGTCTCACCAGGTAATCAGGAGAATTAAATTTCCCAAAAGAAAGAGATGCAAATGGTGCCAGTACCTGCACACTGCCCTACCCGCCTTAGTGCTTATTTTCCTTAGAGTGGGGCTGGCCAACATCCCTGCAGGGATGCTCCTTTCCAATAGAAAGATGGTTCCTTCAGATGAAAATTGGAAAGTGAATGAAGATACTACTTTCCAAATCATAGCTGGAATTAAAGGGTGGTGAAACTGGCAAGGACTAGAAACAGCAGGAACTTGGGAAGGGCTGTCGGGGGAGGGGAAGCTCTGCTTAGAGCTTAGGAAACAGGACTACATCACCAGTGCTGCAGCTATAGGGAAAGAAAGCAGCTACTGGTTAACCAAGGCTCAGCAAGATAACAAAATCTTCTTACCACTCCTCCAACTTACTCCCAGTGAACTCCTAGGAGTCCTTTTCCATTGGCTATGCCAAAAATAGTGGCCAAAGAGCAGAGAAATCCAACAGGTTCCAGGTCTCAGACAAATTTGAGACTGAAGGGTAAGTGGCATTAATAGAAACTTTCTGTATTAGTCTGTTTTCAGTTACCATAACAAAGTACCCAAGGCTTGGAAAGAAAAGAGATCTGCTTATATTTTGAAAGTTCAAGACCATTAGCCCCATTAGTTTGATCTCTCATGAGGGCTCCTTTGGCTGCCCTTGTCACTCTGGCTTATGGTATCATGGTAGGAAGTTCTACAAGAAGGGTCACCTTCAAGATGTGTGCCCAGAGGGAATCAGGCTCCCTCACTGACAACAACTCACTTTCAAGGGAAGTAACTAGGGTCCCACAAGAACTACATAAATTCCTAGAAGGGCTGTGCCCTTTAGAGACCTATCTTGTGCTAAGGCCCCTCTTCTTAATGATAGGTTCTGGCCCTAGCATGAATTGCTGAAATCATTATGGTGGTCATCTAATATGGCCAATGCCCTTAAAACAAAAGACCACTTCCCCCTTCTTCTCCAACTCAGCCCAGAACATAACTTACTTTCAACTTTCCCATCACCTCAGGGAAGACCCCCAATCACCTCCCTCAGATATATCCAAACATCCCCTCCAAACTCCACCCCTGGCAAAAGCCTCAGACTCCTTTTGCCTAATGGAGAGAGAAAAAAATTCCTCTTCCTTTCCCTACATTCTCTGCTGAGTCCTCAAAGAAAATAAAGGCCCTTTCCCTTCTTCCTTTTGCCTGTTTCTCCACTGTGCTACTCACCTGAAAAAAACACACCTGTCACTTAAAGGCTCGTAACCTCCTACCACCACCACACTGGGGGACAAGCTTCCAACATGGAGTCTGGGGGACAAACCACAACTGAACCATTGCAATCCCCCAACACTGTTCTTACTGTGGAAGCCAGGGCAGCACCATGACAGCAGGGCACAATGTGACCCAAGCTGCCAGACTGGGCAAGGTAGGTGTCACAGTGTGTGCTCACCAGGTCCCTTCCACAGTGAGATTTGGGTGACACATGCATGTAGACCAAGGTGCTGGGAGCACAAATGCATGTGTCACTTGCTGGCTAGAGCAATGAAGATCCAGAATGCCTTGTCCACCCCCCGGTCCCTCTAATACCATGAAGTAGTGACCGCAGAGGCCATGACCTCAAGGCAGCACAGCTCTAAGTTGGAGGAGGAATACACAGCTTGCATCTGAAAGAATGGAAGTCAGAGGAAACCTTTACTGGGCTAAGCCTGGGCTCTCTGGGGACGCCCTGATTGATGCAAAAGATGGCCTGGGCCAGAGATGCTCTCAGTGGTGAAAGAAAAGGCCCTGCTGAGAGCTGGGAATAAGTTAAAACAAATTAAAAGAAATCATTTAAAAAATACTACACATACTTCCATCCTTGCGGACAGCGGGCAGCTGACTGCCTATTTCTCCAAGGCCCCAGCTGTGCCCCCTGAGAAGAGCCTGGCTCTCAGGGGAGGAGTCCTGGGGGCAGCAGCAAGGAAACCAGACTGAAGCTGTGAGGCAGGCAGACCCGGCGTCTGAGCCAGGAGCTGGGAGAGATGGGGGCAGTTTTCACACTGTTCTCAGCCTGGCACGGCTTGGAAGAAAAAGGAAGTGCTTCAACCCTTGGCCGTTTTCTTTTTAGACACCCTGATGCCGAGGTCAGCACCATGCCTGGTGCCGGTCCACCTGTGATTTGCACATCAAGGGTGAGGTCGATGCCTTTCTGCTATTGAAATGTCAGGCTGCACCTCTCAATTTCTTGCTGATATTTTACATTAATGCCTACAGCATCTCAGGATGAAGGTCAGAGAAGCAGCCGAAGGCCAGAACTATGAGCTGGGCCTGAGGTAGCAAGTGCTGAGCAAGGCCAAGCGGGGAGACATCCTCCTGAGTGCGGAAGGACAGGAGTCCCAGGTTGGGTCAGGGCTGGTAGGGTAGGGGACACAGGGGTTCCTGTGAGATTCCTGACCTCAAATCCCCCACAGGGAGAATTTAGCACCAAGAGGGAGCTATGACAATCTGATATCTAGGCCACACCAGAAACCATTCTGTCAGGGTGGGGGACAGGAGCATGGGGCTTCAGTTCTGCAGCGATGCTAATACTGCGTGTAGGAACCCTGTTCTTGGTATGGCCCCAAGATTGGCAGCATCAGTACTGCCTGCTGTGCTGTGGATACAGTACTGTGCTTCCTCATCCCCCAAATGACATGTTGGAGCTGAACCCCAGTGTGGTGGTCTTACACTGGGGCCTTTGAGATAAGGAAGTCATGTGGATGGAGCCCTCAGCACTGGGATTAGTGCTCTTAGGAAAGGGACCCTCAGGGACGTGCTCTCCCTTTTTCCATCATGTGAGAGTATAATGAAAAGACAGATATCTGCAAACAGGATGAGGACCCTCACCAGATGTAAACTGTGCCAGCCCCCAAAGCTTTAAGCCATCCAGTCTACAGTATCCTGTTTCAGCGGCTGACTGACTCAGGAAGCCGACTTGCAAACATACCTTCTCGGGTCTCAGCCCAGACCTCCTGACTCAGACACCCTGATATCTCCAGAAGATTCCAGGTACACTAAGGAGCCCCGATGTCCCCGAGCTGACTGACACCCTCTGACTGCATCATCAGGGCGGTGGGCTCAGGAGCCCCTCACCACCGTGAAGGGGGCCCTGAGCTGTGCTTCCACGCTTGTCCTATGTAACGACCCTCACAGTGCACCTGCATGGGAGCCGTGATGGTCTCATCTTACGGAGGGAGAAGCCAGTCCTCCCAGAGGCCTCTCAGGCACACCAGCTGCTGGGTCTGGAAGCCCGGGCTTTCCCAGGCTGCCCAGTGCTCTGCCGGTCCCAACACTCGGGGGTGAGGGTGGGGGGCGTGGTTTCCTCTCACAATCCGGGTAACCCTGAATGGTCAATAGCGCAAGGGCAGGAGAGGCTGGAATAGCTGGGCTGCTGTGAGCTCCTGGTTGTTTTCTTCTCCCCCAGACCCCATGGTCTCTAGAGAACACAGCGCTCTGTGACGCTCGGGTGGGCTGCTAAGAATGACTAACCAGCCTGTTCTTCCCGGCACTGCGCCTCTGAAATTGCCAGCTGCTGCTTTTGATTTCTGCAGCGATTTCCTCCCCGCCCCTTCTGCTCCCTGCAATATTTGGAATAGGTGTTCCGGGAGCAGGGCCTTTGGTACACCTTTGGCACGCCCATGCAGGACTCCCTTTGTCTTCTTGGTGGTCTCCACAGTACGTCCTGAGAGGGAAAGGAGGTGACCAAGAGTGTTTCTGAGCAGGGCTCCACAATGAGTGCTTTCCACAGGAGAAGGGGGCTGAGAGGGAGGTGCTAGGGTTCCGTCTTCTCCCCAGACTTCTATCTGTACTTCATTAATCGGGGTTCTCCAGAGACCACAGGATACATACGCAGTCACAAAGTCTGAGAAATCCTGAATTGTGCGCTTAGAAGCCAGCAGGGGTGGGGTGGAATTTCAGGCCAAGGGTGAGGCTGAGACGCAGGAGGCTGATGGTGTATGTCCAGTGCAGTCCGCCACAGCAGGCTGGAGACCCACAAAGGGCTGGTTTTGGAGTCTGAGTATGAAGGAAGGAAAAGACCAGTGGCCCAGCCTGCCTCCAGGCAAGCAGAGCGCCTGATTTCACAGCCTGGGTTCTCCAGGGTGCTGAGCTCAATCCCTGGTACCATTAAAAAAAAAAAGGCTTCCTGCCCCTGGGAGGCCTGCTGCATGGGGAAGGCTGTCTGCTTTTCTGTGGCCCCAGATTCAAATGTTAATTTTGTCCAGAAACACACAGCCATACCCAAAACAACATCTGGCCATCATCTAAACACTCTGTGGTCTGATGAAGTTAACATATAAAATTAATTAGCATCCTCACTTTTATAGGATTTCCTGAAAAGTTGACTTCCTTGAACTTACTGACAATGTGCACCGATTATTTTAGGGTAGGTGTGGGTGGGTGTTTAAACATTAAAATGTTTAGCAGCATCCAGTATGTGCCAGAAGCATCTCTCACATATGGTGACAATAAAGACACCTGAAGACATTGCCACATGTCCCCTGGGGGAAGGGTTGCTTCCAGTTGAAAGTAACTACTTTGGTAGATCTACAGGTTGGGAGCCCAGGCTTTCTCCAGGTCACATGCATCAGCTTGCTAGTGACCTCAGGCTAACAAGGGCTGCTCCAGGCAGAAGAGGGGTGCAGAAGCTTGGGGTGGGGTACTCTACTAACACTCAGAGGAAGATACCCAAGGATGCCAGGCAGGGCAGTCACCATTAGGTCCCAGTCACACATTCGAGTTCTGCATTTGAACTGCAGGACCAGCAAATTCTGGGGGCCTCTTGC
The DNA here is from genome assembly GCA_004027025.1 of Myocastor coypus. Classification (NCBI taxonomy): domain Eukaryota; kingdom Metazoa; phylum Chordata; class Mammalia; order Rodentia; family Myocastoridae; genus Myocastor; species Myocastor coypus. Next base: position 4,244 of record PVJA010040685.1, on the reverse strand, counting down.
TCAATTTCCTAGAGCCCATGACCTCTGTGATCCTACCCATCCCTCCAGGTGGTAGACTTCTGGCTCAGGCTGAGAACAAGGGGCAGGGCCTGAGAACCACAGAGCCAGCCAGAGCCCCTTGAGCCTCTGGCCCCATGATCCTAATCTTGGTCAGGTGACTTGGGCCAAGCCAATCTGTCTTCCCTAGAACTTTCTTTTCCCAGTTCTGTAACTTTGTTTCAAAGTTAGTTCTCATCCACGTTCACTGTCTGGAGATTTTTGAATGTGGTAACGGGGATGTAGGTTACCAAAGTATACAGTTTGTTTGGTGAATCAAAGTCCTCATTCCATTTCCTGGACAGCCATAGGTGGGTATGATATGGAACATTCTTGATTCCTTTGGCCCAGACAGCCTTGTTGAGCCTGGTGTGGATACGTACATCCGGAGTCCCCATCTCCTTCATTGCCAACTTCGGGATCTCCTTAAGTGCCAGAGGGGCACGGTTCTTGAAGCCCACTCCATGGAAGCGCTCATGAATGTCAATTGTGTGTTCTAGGGTCACCACATCATTGATAGCAGAGTGGCCTTTCTTCTTCTCACCACCCTTCTTTGCAGGAACCATTCTGCTGGGCCCACGTTGGAGAAGTCCTCAGAAATTTTGCCCTGGAACTGGCAAACAGAAATGGCTCTTTGTCCTGGCTAAGAAGTTAAAAGAACGTGGGTGCAGAGTTTATGGTCAACTTTGTCTATGCTGTAGGAAGTAAGCTGGTAGGAGAGAACGATGCAGAGGACACCTCCGATTTTAGAGTCCCAGCTGCAGGGCCGCAAGCCAGGCTCTGCTCCTGCCCCTCCTGTTGGTCTCACTACACGAGACAGTAACCCACCTTTTTGCTTAATGGATTGTGATACTGTGATCCAGAACAAAGTATATATATATTTAGACCTTGTCCCAGTTTCCTGGCATACCTCTCCTAACCCCCTTGGGATCTCTGGAGAGAAAAGTGTCCACACTGATGAGAAGACCGGCGGTGCCAACCCCCAGGTAGCTTCAGAAGGGGCTCCTCACAGAAAGACTCAGGATTCAGGGAGCTTGGGGTTCTTTGGATCTTACTCTGTGTCCCCCAGGGAAGGAGAGAGGCACTGATGGTTAAGCTAATCACCAATGACAGTAGTCTAACCACTGTTGTCTAGGCAGTGACACTGTTATAAAATCCCTAAAAGACAAGGCATAGGGAGCTCTGATGCACTGGCCACATGGCCGTCCCTGGAGCATGGTGACCCCAGACAGGGCTTAAAATCCCCTCCATTACTAGCCACCCTGCACTGTGGACCACTCATGAGGTTGCTCATTTGGGTCCTCTGAAATATCCTCTGCAATCAGGGGGTGAAATAAGGAAAACAATTCCCTAAATTCTGTGGGCTGCTTTAGCAGATTAGCATAACCCCACAGAGGGTTTTGGGAACCCCAGTTCATAGCCAGTTGGTGAAGTATTCCAAAGGCTTTTGAAGTATTTTCTGTGCAGTTTGAGGTAGGAGGCAATTCTGGAGGGTTGTGCCCTCAGTGCTGAGAGGTCTGATGGAATCTCAGAGCAGACAGGGCGGGAACTGAGCTGAAAGAGGACCTTCACCTCGTGCTGCTGGAGAATCCACCAAGGTGCTGTTTGCTTGGTGTCCTCACAAGTGCCCTGCATTGTACTGTCAAGTACAATACACACAGCAGCAAAAGCAGTTTGTTTTATTCTACACATAAGTGTATGTTAGATTTCTGTTGCCTATGCCTAGGAGGGTCCGAGCTATTTAGGGCAGAACAGGAAGCAGGCCAGCATTAGGGTTAAGCAATCCAAGTCCACAGTGGCTCAGGAAGGAGCTACTCAGGAAGGCTCTCTCATGCTCATGCGAGAGCAGAGCTGCCATCGGGGTGACCTCCATCTTAAACTGTGTCGTTGGCACTTCTCCTATCCTGCTCTTTGAAAGAAATCAACACAATTGGCCACAGATGGAAGTCTTGATTTTCCACGAAGTATCTCGGGGACTCCCAACTCCAGTTGTCCCACAGCTCGTCCGGTCATTTGTTGAACAGTGCTGAGAGCCCCCTGACAGCCCCGTGCTGTGGTAGGTGTTGAAGGTGGCAGCCGATGAGGTTCCTTTCTGCAAGAGACCCACAGCCAGTCAAGAACAGAAAAGCTAAACAATATAAATAACTTGAGCACCAAGTCTTAGAAGAGGGAGGCGTGGTGTAGGCTGTGTGGAGCAAGAGGACTTGGAAGTGGCCGAGTTGCCTGCGGGGGGCCTGGGATTTGGACTGCGGACAGCATATATATGGGTGGGTGGGTGCACGGCCACACGTGTGCCAGATGAGGGAAGCCTCACAGGGAGGGTAGCATGTGCTCGGTCTCTGTATCCCGCAACAAGCATTGTGAAATCCTACTGGAACTCGACCTAGATTAGCTTTTGAGATTGAAGAGTATAAAATCTCCCTGCCTTCCAGTCGCTGGCTCTAACGGTGCAGGAGCCAGACAAGTCAGACCTGGACTGTGCAGGACAATGGGTTCTATGGGAAAACAGAGTCGGGCATTCAGTGCTGTCGGAGTAGAGAAGAAGGCTTCCAGGAGGGCTGCCAACAGGACAAGAGAAGTCACAGCAAGACAAAGGCACCGCCTGGGGAGTTGAAGGTGTGCCGCCGTCCGATGCGCCAGGACGATGAGATGCCAGGGCCAGCCCAGGCAACCCGGTAGGGCCTGGTGTGGCTGCACACTTCCAAGGAGCAGGAGTACAAATAATACTCTGGCCGAGTCACAGTTACATCATCTTGCAGTCAGCCCCACGCACCAGCTTTGCTTCCAGCATCGGAACAGATAACTGTTTCCTTAGTGGAGCACAAGATGAAGCAGTTGGCTTGTGCTGAGGGATTTGTCCTGCATGAAAAGATATGTCTTTAAAGGAGAATGGAATCCAGTGCCTTGAGATACGGCACCATTAGATCTGAGAAACCAGAAGGAACCAGAATGGACAAAGAGCCCCTTTGCTGTTGTATTTTTTTTTTTTTTAATGGCATAGCTAATTGAGGAGAATGGCAGATAATTACCTGCATTTTTAAACTGTGTGTGTGTGTATGTGTGTGTGTGTATATGTGTGTGTGTCTCCCTCTCTTTATATAAATCTGGAAACCCACACGTGATACAGTTCTCCTACTCCACAGGAGTAGAGCCTCGTGGAAGAACCGAAGCTGCCCCCAGAATGCCTGGTTCGAGAGTGAGTTCCGCTTTGTCACGGTGTGTCCTCCAGCAGGTTACTTCTCTTTGCCTCAATCTCTGAACCCATAAAGTAGGGCAATAGCACTATTAGGAGAAATGAAGGAGTCAATAAGCGTGAAGCACTGCAGTGCTTTGAAACAGGAGCTGGTCACACTCTTCCCATTGGCTCAGTGCACTCAAAGCCTTGTTATCACCAGCACAGACTGTTCCTGGATGGAAAGTGGGGAAGAGCCCATTTCCAGCCCAGGAGCCACTGCCGAGGGCCGATGGGCCCTAGGTCAGATGTGACACACGGGGCCCAAGCCTGGTGTGCACACTGAGTGGGGAGAGGCCTCGGGGGAGACATTCGGCAGCCGGGGCTCACCCAAGGGTCAGGCTTCCACTGCCCCGGCAGACTGTCGAGTCTCCACCACTCCTTAGTGTCTCAGGATGCAAAGGGCTCCCTTAGGGTTGGCTGAGGTCAGAGGGCTGCTTACTACCAGTGGCTCTTCCCTTGGCCCTTAGCTAGCTGTGACAACTGACATTTGTGCCAGAGCAAAATGCTGAAGACCCTGCCAGGGCTGCCCAGAGGCAGCCTACAGGAGGAGGCAAGCCTGTGGTGGTTCCCTAACCCCCTCTCCCCAGGCATCTTGTCTTCTCCCTCCTGGCCTAAGCCAACCCCCGCTGCCCCAAACTCTCTTCTTCAAGGCCCAGGCCAGGTCCTCCTTCCCTTAGGAGACTTTATCAGCCCCAAACTATGCCATGTCATGCCTCCTGGGACTGCAGCCTGCTCATTACTTGCAAACCTGAGAGAGACTCTCCCTTGCACAGAATGAACAGCACCCACCTCCTCAGGGCAGTCGCCAAGTAATAAGTGCACAGGTGAGAATTTGAAATTTGTTCTCTAAGCTACTTGATGGCCATTTTCTTTCCACCTGCTCTCCAGTGCCTCAGACTGGTCAGCCCAAGGCTGGCCACACAGCTGCACAGGGTGTGCCCTCCAATGCTGCTGCCTCCCTCCCCCTTCCCTC
>PVJA010040684.1:0-18360 GCA_004027025.1 Myocastor coypus | reverse complement strand
ACACACACACACACACACACACACACACACACACACACACACACACACACACACACGGAACCCTTTGCCGCCAGCCACCTGTGGGTAGAAAGAGCACCTGGCCACCTGACCTTTCACCCCCATCCAGCAGACCACTGGGCATGTGACTCAATACAGGTTTTCCTGGCCAGCCCACACCAATGGAGTCTGCTCAGACAAGAAAAGCCACCTGTATCTGTCCAAACTATGAGAAACCATGAGCTGTTTAAGTCACTATGTTGGGGGTGGCTTGTTATGCAGCAAAACTGACTGCTACAGCCTGATGTCAGGTTCTGAGACTCCACTTACCTGGGAGGGTAGTAGGGGTCAAGGATGTGGCCGTCTCCCATGCTAATGACGCAGGACAGATTTCCAATGTAGGGAGAAAGGAGCCACGTCAGAGAGATGGTGACATTGTCAAGGACAAAGCTCTCATTGGACACCAGCAGCCGCAGGCCTGCAGGTACAAGCACAGGGGGCTGTGTGCCCTGGCGACAGAAGTGGCATGCTTCTGTTTAAGGCCCACTCTCTCCTCTCTACCTGGCCACTCTCTGGTGGATGGATTTGAAGTGTTTTGTTCTATTTCATTTTTGTTGTTTTTGAGGTAGGCTCTCACTAGGTAGTCCAGGATGGCCTCAAGCTTCCTGGGATCCTCCTGCCTCAGCCTCCTGAGTGCAAGCATTAGAAGCATACATCATCATACTTGGCTTAATTTTATTTTTACTTGTGAAAGTTCCTTGGAATTTTATTTTCATTTATAGGCCATATAGAACTGAGGTCTAGAAGTGGATACGTACAGAGCTGGAAAAGCAAGCCCGCTTGCCAGCAGCCTCTCAGCCCCAGGGCAGCTGCCTGGAGGCGGCCGTTGCTGCCAGTACCCAGGCCCCTGTCAGGAGCAGTCAGGCACACAGCACGCACGTGTGTTTTATGCACACGTGTGGTGCACACCGTCTTCACAGTTTGCACCTCATGCGTGCCTACTTAGGATGTTGACCTTGCAGGCTTCTCCATAGGACTCCAGCCAGCTGTCTTATTCTTTCCAACCTCCCCCTAAGGCACGCTCATCTATTCAACCAGGAGCCTATTGATTGTGAAAGTCAAAAAGGGTTAAAAAGATACACAGGAGGGGGTGCCTTTAAGAAAACCTGCTTGGCTGAGGGGCTCGAAGTTTACTACCCCCTGTCCCTGACTTCCTGGGCCAGTCCAAGTTCCAGGATACTGACTCAGCTGCCCAAGGGAGCCCAGGAGGGAACCAAGGCCTGGGCACAACTGCCAGGAGCTGGGTAAAGTCCATTACACGCACGTCAGTACCCGACTGTGATCAGGACACCTGGTCCGTGGGGCTCAGGATATTTGAAATTAGGGTAGGAGCAGGAAATTTGGTTCCAGCGGCTGCTGGACTCAATAGGGCCCTGGGCTGTAAACTGGGGATTCCTCAGGTGACAGAGATGATGGGTCGCATCCTGAAGGGCACCCTTTGTCCGCTAGCAAAACCCCCACCTGGGATTGCTGCCCAGACACACACCTGGGAACCAAGGGGGTTGGATCCCTAGTGCTTCATCCTGCAGGGCCTGTGCAGCTAACTGATGTGGCTGGTGAACCCAGCCTTTGCAGCCTCCAAAGCCGTCCTGTTCCCTCCTCTACACACTGGGCTGTGCTGTCCTGGGTGTCCCGGGGACCTCAGCACCCCTGAGGCATCTCTTCCCTTCAGAACTCTTTGTCCTTCTGGCCTCAGCAGAAGTCGCTACTGTGAGGAGTTTGTCAGACCAAGGCAACACATGGATTCCTGGCTTCAGGGCAAATCTGCACGCTCCTCTTCAGTATGGACTCACGGTGAGGCCACTAGTTTGGAGGTGAAGTTGGGGGTGTCCGTTAACATGTAACATGCATGCACCCCATGATCCTGCACTCTGGTAATCAACGATCTCCCCTCTCAGCAGCACGGCCACTGTAAGCTGAGACACACAGGGCTGGAGTCTCACTGTGGAGGGCTGCAGACCATGGGTGACCAGCGGGAGTGGGCCTGGACAGAAGCCAACGACAGGATACAATGTGGTCTCCAGAAGACTGAGGCAGTGACTTGGAGAGCCATACAGGGCATATTATTAGTGAAAAGGAGGCAAGTTGTAGACTAATACGTTTCAGATGCTTATAGTTTCATAAAACTACATGTATGTATACATTCATGTACAGCCACGTCTATGCCCGCAATTTACAGTGCAGGAAAGAATTTCTTTTAATTAATTATGTTTCCTTATGGGAAGTAGGATGATCAAATTGTTTCCATTTGATAAAACTTTTATGAGTTATGATAACATAAAATTATTATTATTTTAATGTAGTTAGTACAGGTCTACAGGGTCTCACTACACTGATCAGACTCCTAGTGATCCTCCCGTTTCAGCCTCCCAAGTGCTGGGATTACAGGCCCATGCCACCACCTCCAGTCTCAGTTGCCATCTGAGTACACCCTGGGAGTGGGGCTGGCATGGCCAGCTGGAGATTGAGCTCCTGGCCCTTGCATCTGCCTAAGCAAGAGCTTTAGTCCGCTGAGCTACCTGGCCCACCCACATAAGATTATTTTTATGGCTTGCAAGATTCATAATTTTAAAGACGAGAGATCTTTTGGCTCCATCCAATCAAGCAAACTTGCTTTTGTCTTCTCTGCGCCTGAGTTAACCCCATGAATTTGACTTGAAAGATCCTGTGGTAAAAATCATTTGCGAGGGCAGGGGATATAGCTCAGTGGTGCAGTGCTTGCCAGGCAAGTGCAAGGTGCTGGGTTCAATTCCTAGCGCGCACGCGTGCACACACACACTTATGTGGTTGGCAGCTGCCTCTTCTTCCTTCCTGGGGAAAACTGTACATAGTATGCAAATAAAATTCATACACCCCAAACTCACCTTCCTGGCACTGGTACTGCACCCACAGGTAGTTGCCCTGGCTGGGGCACAGGTCTCCAAAGTAGGACTGGTCTGCTGCCATCTGGCAAGCCTGCAGTCCCTGGCACTGGCCTGGAACGCACCCAGATCCCCGTGGAAGCGGGAACAGCATGAAAGACACAAGGACAGCATTGAGCAGAGTGCCTCGGAGGTGGGTGAGTGCAGAGCACCCACTGCATGGCCCCAGGCACCTCCTGGCAGACACCAGAGAGCAGGCCCTGAGCTACATGCTCAGAGGATGGCAGGGTGGAACTCCTGCTAGTGCAGCAGAGGCCTGGCACGCTGCACTTCAGCCCTTAGCAAATGTTGGCCTCCCCAGAGTGCCTGTGACTGCAGGACCCTCCCCCCCAAACTCTGGACTTCTGGGTCTGCATGAGGCCAAGGCTTCTGCCTTTCTGTCAAGTTCCCAGGCACTAGATGCAAACCTTTTTTTTTTTTTTTTTTGTCTTTTTGAGACAGGGTCTTGCTATGCAGCTGAGGTTGGCCTTGAGCTCACTTTTGTAGCCCAGGCTGGTCTCAAACTTGCACCAATCCTCCTGCCTCAGCCTCCCTAGTGCTGGGATTAAAGGCATGGGTGATGCAAAGCATTTGTAATATTGTTTGTTTCTTTTTAATTTTTTTTAAAAATTATTTATTTAGATGTAGGGTCTCAGTATGCAGCTTGGACTCATAGTGATCCCCCTGTCTCAGCCTCCCCAGTGCTAGGATTATGAATGTGCACCATCATGCCTGGTTTTGGTGGCTGGCATAGTATGTGGTACTGGAGATCCTACTTGGGTCCTTGCACTTGCCAGGCAGGCCCTTAGACTGCTCAGCTATTTCCCCAGCCCAGATTGATTCTCTGGTTTGGGATTGTGTGTGAATGTGTGCTTCTGTGCATGTGAGAGTGCATGATGTGCATGTGTGTATGATGTGCATGTGTGCATAAGTGTGTGTGCATGTGCACACGTGCATGCGTATAGGGACAGAACCCTAGGTCTTTCACACCTGCATTTTGCCATGCAGCACCCGCAGGGTTTCTGAGGGCCCACCCCCATCCAAGCACTGTGCTCCTTCTGCACATCCGCAGTGCCGCCCTGCAGTCCCCCAAGCAGGGCAGGAGGTCTAACAGCTCTGCTCAGGCTGTGTCTTTGGCACACAACGGGGGAGGAGAAGCTTGCGTGCCTCACTCAGTGTTTATCAGCGCAGGAGGTAACCTCAGGGCAGACAGTGCCCTGGCCTGGCTGGACTTTGAGTTCTCTGGAAAGCAGCCAGGTCTGTGCCTGTGCCCGTGCCCAAGGGGCAGCACGGTGACCGGCACCAGGCTGGTGCTCACTGGGGCCTTACGGGCCAGAGGAGTGCATGAGTAACCCTCAGCCAATGAAGGGGCCCTCAGATTGTGGGGGTTCTCCTAGGCCTTCTCTGAGGCCTCCCCAGTGAGCACCAGGCTCCCCTCTCTCTTTGCCATCTTTCTGAACATGGAGACACCAGCCTCATCAGGGAAGGAGGCTTGTAAGGGGCGCCCTGTTCTGCCAAAGCCTGGAGCAGCCAGGAGGTCACAGAGGGCCTGCAGACTGCTTCTAGCCGTTCCTTCCTGGGCCCTGGCCCGGGGTGGGGGGTGGAGCTCTGGTGATGGAAGCATCTCTGGGTGGTGGCAGGGGCTCAGCCAAGGAGGGTCACCAGGTACATGCAGCGAGGCCCAGGGCTCCCGGCTGGCATTATGGCTGTATACCCTCAGCTGAGATGCAGAGACCACTACCTGCCTTCTCAGGACCCTGCCCAATGAACAGCAGTCACCACAGCAGTCCAGAGAGGTCCATTCATATTTCGTGCACTCGCAAGGAGTGGGAGAACGGAAGCGCCCCTGACCCAGGGGCCAGGTTTGATGTCGGCCACAGCTCCCCATTGCTCTGGCCAGTGTCCCCACACATATGGACTTTGTTAAAGTTCTCCACGGGTCCTACCTGCCACTTCGTCCCTAATGCTGACCCAGCTGCAGTCCTTTCCTGGGTTCGGAGGCTGCCTGGTATCCTGGGTGCAGTAATGAGGTGTCTGGCGCCCGTAGACAGCATCCTGGACCTGTATGACCTCCCCGGAGCCACAGTGCATGGTGGCATTGAGGCCTTCACATGCCAGGCTCTGGCCAGCCTCTGTCACAGAGGGAAGGGGACACCTGGGTCAGAGCGAGACTGGCCAGTAGATGACTGACAAGGAGGGGGCGGGGCTGTGACATGGGAGATTGGGGAGAGAACCGGGATGCGGGGGAGAGAAATGAGACACAGAAAGGTATGGAATGTCACAAGGAGGGGTGGGGACTGAAAAGGAAGGAGTCTGAACTTCCCAGACAGGGGCCAGGTCAGCAAATGACAGGAAGATCAAGCACAAAGGCAGGTGCTTTGTGCTTATAATTCCAGCACTCAGGAGGCTGAGGCAGGTCTTGACTGAGTTTGAGACCAGCCTGGACTGTACATGGTGGGACCTTGCCTCAATAAGACAAAACAAGGAATAAAGACAGACAGGCACTTGAACCGGGAGACACAGAGAAGAATTCCTAATGAGACAGGAGCCTGAGAGAGACAGAAGAACAAGGAGGGAGAGATGTAGAGAAATTGAGATGGACAAAGAGAGAGGCAGGAAGAGATGGAGGCCAAGGCTGGGGAGGCCAGCCCAGTGGGACAGGCCAAGCAGGGCAGGGGCCAGGGTCAGCGGGGAGGCGCCTGTGCAGGGGCCAGCTCACCAAACTCGCAGATGAAGGCGAAGGCCTGGGTGCAGTCGCATGCAGCTGCCCATGCAGTGGAGGGGCCTCTGCTGATGTAGCCACAGGCCTGGGCAGGGGGAGCCTCCTGCCCTGGCTGCCAGTGACTGAAGCTCACATTGGAGAGGTCCAACCAGGTCCCGGGCCCTGGGAGGGGGGTCAAGGCCACCGGGGTTTGGCAAGGGACCTCTAGCTCCTTTCTGGGGAGGGCTTAACACCTGGGATGCAGGGGTGCCCGATCTAGGCAGTCAGTGGAGGGGTTTCCTGCCCTTGGCTTCAAACCTTCTGGTCTAAGGTCTGAGGTCCCACAATTGAGTACCCTGGAAAGCTGGCTCGGCTACGTCATGCTGCTTCCACCTCTGCCCCACCTGAGCTGAGAGGGGACCCGAATGCCAGGAGGTCCCAGGTGTGCCACCTACTGCAGGAGAGCCTGGCCAGGTGTGCCCGTCAGGTCTAAGTCAGGGTGGAAGCAGTTTATGTGACTTTGGGACATCAGAACCTTCAGAATGCTGCTGTTGCTCTTGAAGCCACTCAGCGACATCCTCAGCCTGCCCCCTTTTGCCATTTTGAGACAGGGTCTTGCTGCATGGTTCAGGTTGGCCTTGAGCTCACTTTGTAGCCTATGTTGGTCTCAAACTCGCAGTGATCCTCCTGACTCAGCCTCCCAAGTGCTGGGATTACAGGTGTGTGCCAACCATGCCCTGCCCCAGCTCCTTTTTTTTTTTTTTTTTGTCTTTTTGAGACAGGGTCTTGCTATGCAGTTGAGGCTGGCCTTGAACTCACTTTTGTAGCCCAGGCTGGTCTCGAACTCGCACCAATCCTCCTACCTCAGCCTCCCGAGTGCTGGGATTACAGGCGTGAGCCACCACGCCTGGCTAAATAGCAATTTATTTTTTATTTTATTTGTCTTTTTGAGACAGGGTCTTGCTAGGCAGCTCAGGCTGGCCTTGAGCTCATTTTTGTAGCCTAAGCTGGTCTTGAACTCGCACTGATCCTCCTGCCTCAGCCTCCCAAGTGCTGGAATTATAGGTGTGCGCCACCACACCTGGCTTCCCAGCTCCTTTTAAAAAATATTATTATTTTTACATTTTAAGACAGGATCTCCATAAATCACTAAGTTGCCCAGGCTTGGCTTAAACTTGTGGCCCACCTTCCTCAGCCTCCCAGAGAGCTGGGATTATGGGCACATGCCGCCACTCTTAGTAAGAAGAATTTCAAAGATATTGAAGACAGCAGATATACAAAGTCACTATTAAGACTCAAGATGCGGGCTCTTGAGGCAGGACCATGTGTTTTCAAGAGAGGGTCAGGGGTTGGGGAGATAGCTCTGGGCACAAGTGCCTGTTTAGCAAGTATAAGGTCATGAGTTTGAACCCCAGTCCTGCCCTCCCCCCCCAAAAGAGAGAGGGTCAGGACATGGCAGGGGGCATCCAACCCACACAGGAGTCAAAAGCCAAAGGTAGTTGTGCCAGATGCCAAGAAGGAAAACACCCCGAGCCAGCCATGTGGGCAGCACTGGAGCTGCTGGTCAACGCTGTGTGGCCCTCACAACTGCTGTCCTTGTGAGAGAGGCTTGAACGCGGTTGACAAAAGCAGAGTCAGTGAAGGTGACCACCCTGGAACTGGTGTCAGTTCTGCTCGCCCCCAAGCTGAAGAGAGAGACAGTAGTGGACCAAAGATGGGAGCTTACATCCTTCTGGATAGGTGAAGTAGTACAATCAAAAGCTGTTGGGAGCTGGGCGTGGTGGCACACGCCTATAATCCCAGCACTCGGGAGGCTGAGGCAGGAGGATCAGTGTGAGTTTGAGACCAGCCTGGGCTACAGAAGTGAGCTCAAGGCCAGCCTGAACTGCATAGTGAGACCCTGTCTCAAAAAGACCAAAAAAAAAAAAAAAAAAAAAGCTGTTGGGCTGGGGAGATAGCCGAGTGGCATAAGAGCCTCGTCCAACAAGCACAAGGTTCTGAGGTGGATCCCCCATGCCAATCAATCAATCAATCAATCATTCAAAAGCTGTAAACATAATGACTTTGTTGGAACAGCTCAACTTTGTCAAGCCAAATATGACCTTTTACCTACAGGAGATTTTTGGTCTGTTTCATGTGGTTCTGGAGACAGAAATATTAGATGAAGCCATTAAGGTTGTACGTGTCAGCCCATATGGAAGTGGAGCTGTCACCTGCACCGCCAATGGAGCCGCTGCTTAGAAATGCTCCCACCTGGTGGGTGTGGGGCAGGAGCTAGCGAATGTCCCCATTCCAGTGCCTTAGCCAGCAAGACAATTCTCACTGGTTTTCATAAAGATCAATGTGACATTGACCACGAAGCACTCATGACAGTGGCTGGCACTAGTCTAGCAAGAACTGAAGAAGCCATGGCTAGAAGTAGAATTAGGTGCCTGAAGGGCTAGGGTGTTATTCAGCTCAGTGGCCCAGCATGCATGAAGACATGAGTCCTAGCCCTAGTATACAAGTGCATGCGTGTGTGCGCGCGCGCGCACCCACACCCACACCCACACACACATATACAGCCAAGTGCGCATGCATGCACACACATACATACCCATGAAAATGGATATTTCCAGTGTACTGTGCCAGAGTCTGCACCAGGCATGTGCAATAAGCTATTTTATTGAATCCACAAGACAACCAAGAGGCATGTGTCCTCTGTGGGTCTCTGAGTGATAAACAATAAGGAGAGCGTGACTGAGAGGCTCCCCACCAACCACAGAGCGCCCCACCTACCTCCTGTGTCTCCGTTGGGCCCCAAGGGCACCGTGAGCCCAATCCACCACTCTCTGTCCTGGGAGAGGTGCTTCTGTAGAAAGTGCTGGGTGCTCTTGTCACGAACAAAGACCAGATGGCCCCCTTGTCCTTCACACCAGCTCTGGGCACCGCGGAAGGTGCGTCCGAGTGGCACAAACTCATAGCAAGCATTTCTGAAGGCCACCTGGGTCTTAGAACAAACACTGTCACTTTCTGGCTTGGCAATAATAGCCCAAAGCCTCAGGGCGAGCCCCAGGAGTGCCAGGCCTGCAGTGCGCATCCTGGGAGCACGACTGGCACCACTGGATGGAGCTGCCTCTCGGTCCTTCATATTCTGCTGCCTTCCCAGGCCTCACCCATCCATCTTCCCATCTCAGTGCAACAAATAGCAGCTCCTTTCTGTTTCAGAAACAAAAGCCTGGGGGGAATGCATCTGCAGTGTACCTTTGCCCCCCCCACCCCTCTGCTCCATGTCTGTTGCCAAGCCGATTAGCTCATGAGGGTCTTAAAGAAAGATAAAGTGTCTATGTCACCTGCTTGTCATCTGGTCAACTGTTCATGCTCGATAAAAACGCCCCATTATGGATTTTATGTTCCAGAAGCGGCAATAGTGTATGGGAAGCAGGTGGTAAAACAAAACCAGAGGATAGTTAAGATTTACGGGCTGGTGAGCAGGTGGAGAGTGCCCACCTGCAAGCCCATTGTCTAGAATGGCAGTTGGCCCCCTAGATAACCGCCCCATCCCTGGTGTGGCTGGCATCTGCATGGACACCTGGGCCCCTTTTGCGTCTTTCACTTTATCATGCATGCTTGCTGGACAATAAAAATTCCTCCCAAATTTATCGACGTCTTCATGGAAATAAATTCAGACCTATCTATCATGACCCACCTACCCCATCTCACCCCTCCGACGTGCTTCCCCAGCTTGAAGGATTAACCACAACCTGTTGGCTTCATGCATGAGGTTCTGGAGAGGCTGAGAGTTCTCCAAATTCATCCTTCAAAGTGCACGGAAGCAAGGCCTCTATCTCCCTGCTGATGGGAAAGTGGGGCGGTACCAGAAGACATTGTGACAGTAACAGCCAACATGTAAAGAGCACGAACTATGGTATTACCATTCCACTTTTTTTTTTTTTCTTTTTGAAACAGGGTCTTACTGTGCAGTTCAGGCTGGCCTTGAACTCACTTTGGTAGCCCAGGCTGGTCTCAAACTCACTCCGATCCTCTTGCTTCAGCCTCCCAAGTGCTGGGATTATAGGCGTGTGCCACCACACCCAGTTCACAATTCCACTTCTCAGACTTTTCCCCACAGATAAATTTATAGGTGTGTGAAATACCACATGTTAAGGGATACACACTATAAAAACTGCAGAGAAGCTGGGTGTGGTGACGCATGCCTGTAATCCCAGCACTCAGGAGGCTGAGGCAGGCGGATCAGTGCAAGTTTGAGACCACCCTGTGCTACAGAAGTGAGCTCAAGGTCAGCCTGAACTGCACAGTGAGACCCTGTCTCAAAAAGACAAAAAAAAAAAAAAAAAAAAAAAAAAAAAAAAAAAAAAAAAAGACACTGCAGAGAAGGAAAAATAAAAAGGAACCCAAACACCTATTGATGGTAAGCTGGTTATCGAAGTGGGGTACCACCTAGGAATCTGTGTAATAAACAAGCAGATCCTTCCCAGACATATCTGGAAGCATGCCTAAAATTCCTGTTTATGTTAACAGCAAAGCACGAGACACTATGTAAGACCCAGTCCCATCTATATAGGAACATACACAAGCATTTATTCATGGGTGCTGGTGTATCCCATAAAGAGACGAAAAGAAACCAGCCACATGATTGCCTGGGAGAGAACTGGGTGCCTAGGAGGGCAGAGGGAGGCTTCCCTCCTCTGTGTATAGCCGTCTTTTGCACCTCATGAAAGTGTTATTTGTTGCAAAATTATAAATTCTCAAAAAAAAAAATCTCTCACAGGCTCCAAGGCTTTGCTCTTCCTGCTATCGTCATCTTTGGCGGTGACCTTCCTGCACTGGATCGTGCCCTTGCGTTTTGTCCTCTGCCAGGTTTGTCCTGAGCCTCAGCCTCAGCCTTCCCCTGGCCCTTGAAAGGCTCAGCTTGGAATCCACTTCCTGTGGGAGCTCTGCAGGACTTGCTTCTTCTTCTTTTTCTTTTTCTTTTTCTTTTATTTTTATTAATGAACTTCATGGGTATGTTGTAGATCTATATAATGTTCACATTCATCATAGGGAATTTGTATCTGTGCCTGATACAGCTTGGTTCTTCTCTTCCCTTTCCCCAACCCTCTGAGCTATTTCACCAGCCCAAGAAGGCCTTTCACTGTGGTCACCATGTCTGTAGCTATCTGAGAAATGATTTCTGATTTTGTTTTTACTCGAGTAGTGTTAATCTGCTTTATTACTTCCACTCTTAGCATTTCAGAGAGTCCAGGTGGGTAGATTTTTGTATTGTTCCACCTTATTTGCCTCCCAGTTTTGCCTTTGGTGAGGTCTGGGGTTATATCTCATTTAAGTGTCTTCTCATTTTATATATTTTTAAGTTCAATTCTTAATTTGATGTTTACAAATTGCCTTTTGTGAGTAGCTTTATTGCTAATATTTAGAACCATTAAGATATGACTACTGCTCAGAGATACCTTTCGTGTGTAGTTGGCAGTGGGTTTTGAGTTTCTGGCAGAGCTCCCCACTTTGCAATTTATTGGGGATGAGAAGTTTCTGCCTCCTGCGCCCATTGCCTGGTTCTCTGGCCCTGGCCAGTAGTATTTTTTATGGCCCTTAGGAATCTCAGTCTTCATATACCAAGAAGAATTATATCACTTTGGCTAATGTGTTACAATAAGCAATAATAGTAGCATCAGACATAGCTTAGGAAAATGACACACTCATGTAGCCCATTAATTTGCCACCTTTAACCATATGAACTGGATTTGTGGTTATATAACAAAATCTAAATCAAACCAGAAAATCTTATGCAGTAAATAAGTCCTCCAGGAGGCACTTTTACTGTCAGGAGGAAATTTTAAAAAGTGGTTAGGGGAGAAATAGACAAACAGAAGAAGAGGAAGGGATTAGGAGTGAGGCTGGAGGACACAGGCAGATTGTGCAGACTTTGGGAACCTTGTGAAAAAGACAGGAGGGAAAGAAGGAAGAAAACTAAGCAAGAACAGAACACAAAAGCAATAACCAGCTAGACATTATGTTCACACTCATATAAATAGAAGAAAAAACAATGAAGGAAGAAGGAGAGAGAGGGAGACACAGAGAGAGAGAGAAGGGAGAGGAGGAAGAGAGAGGGGGAAGGAAAAGAGAGAGAGAGGAGGAAGGGAGGGAGTGACAGAGAGAGCAAGGGAGAAAGAGAAGGGAGAGAGGAGAGGAGGGAGGGAAGGGAGACAGAGAGAGAGAGGAGACAGAGAGAGAGAGTGTGAGAGAGAGAGAGAGAGAGAGAGAGAGAGAGAGAGAAGAAATGGGAAAGAAATGCCCACTCCAAAGCATGTCTCTGCTCTCTCTGGTAGACAACATGGGCAGATCCAAGTTGGTTAGGCCCAGCAAACCAGTTGCCGCCTCGCAGCAGGTTGGCAGATAGCCCCAGAGCACCTGCTCCTTCAGTTCCAGCAAAGCTCAGGCTGGTTTGCTGCTGCGAGCCTGCAACCAGACCTGTTCTTCCTACAGCAGTGCGTGCAACTCCTGCAGCCTTAAACTTGCCCAGCTCCCTGACCCCAGCACTGGCACCAGCGGCTGCTCTGAGTTCTGAGCTCAGCTGCCCTTTCTGTAAGGCGGCTTCTGGCCGATGGCCCTTTCCTGGCAGACATCTGAACCCGAGTAACACATCAGCCCATGCAGTGTGCTCTGTTCCACTGGGGCATGTCTCTGTGGAGCCCTCTGGGTCGTCAGTAGTTACATCTGCGGATCTGGGCCTCCACTCCCCCTCAGCGAGTCAGGTCTCAGGGAGAAATGGCAGCTTGCCTTGTCCTTCTTCCTCGGGGTAGTCTCTCTCTTCACTCTCCTCGTGGGCTTTGATTCTTGCTTCCGATCCTTCCTGGGTCTTGGGGGTCCACTTCCCTCCTGTTCCTCCTCACAGTGCTATATCCCAAATCTCAGACAGGCCCTTTCTCTATGGCTTATCACTCCTTCATCTTAGAACCTGCTTCTTCAGAATGCATCCTCCTCCCCTGGAGTGTTCTTTTCCTTTTATCGTAATACCTTTATTGAGACATAGTTCATTTTAAGTGTTGGGTTTGCTGGGCCTGGTGGCACCCGCTGATAATTCCAGCACATGTGGGAGGCTGAGGTGGGAGGATTGGTGAAAGTTTGAGGGCCACCTTGGCTCCATAGTGAGCTGTGGGATGACAGGGGTTACAGGTGGGGGTTGGGATTGCAGGGGTGTGGCCACACATAGTTTGTGAAAGCACGGATGTGCTTTAGTGAGTGTAAACATCTAACATCTGGTTTCAGCTGTCGGCTTGCTCTGCCATAGTGGCGTGTGTGTGTGTGTGTGTGTGTGTGCACGTGCTTCCTTTTTTCTTCCCCAGGCCCAGGTAGCCATGAATCTATTTTCGGTCCCCTTAGGTCTGGGTCTGAGTATCCTGGATGTTTTACCCAGTTTTTAACATTTTGTGTTGGGCTTCTTTCACTTAGCATCATACCTTCAGGGCTGTTGGGAATGTTCCTTTCCTTTGTAAGGCTCAGTGATGTCCATTCTGTGGCGAGACCACGTCCTGCTTCTCCGTCCTCAGTGAGTGGCTACACAGGCTGTTTTTCTCCCTGAGTTTGGGGCTCCACTCTTGGGTGTCACAAGCACTAATGTGGCCTCATCTCCTGTGTCCCTGGCCTGCCCCTTGGCCTCAGTCTTTCCTAGAAGTCTCACTAACCCTTCTGGAGTGGCCAGAGTAGGAACAAGGCTAACACTCAGAGAGGACAATTGTCACCACTGACTGACAGGCTGTGACACAGACTGGGTGGAGCCAGCCTGTTATCTCCAGAGGCCAGACTTTAATGACTTCCATTAGGATGCAGCATGGAAGACCTCATGCTGTGATAATGTATCTCCTGGGCATGGGCTTCATTTGTGTCCACACTGGAACATGCCTGGTGGCTCTTGATAACAAGGCTGATCCACAGGCTCAATTCCATTTTTGCATCCTGATGAAAATTGCAGGGCCTTGGGTGCCAAATTCATCTTGGTGATGTCACTTTCTGAGGTCCCTTAACCTCTGTGCCCATGAAGCTCAGCTGGAAACTGAGGGGGACAGAACCAGAGTGATGGGGATGTGTTTTCAACCTTTGGACCCGGACACTGAGCAGCCAGGGGGCGAAGTAGTGTGGAAGTCCCGGATGCCAAGTTGCTCTTCATAGGGCACCATAATGAATGTCATCATTATAGAAGGCAGACAGGTATGGATAATGTATTTATCTATTTGGTACAGGGTCTCATTGTGCAGCTCAGACTTGTGATCCTCCTGTTTTCAGCCTCCCTGGCGCTGGGATTACAGTCCTGCTCCACCATGCCCAGACTGGTTGCCAGCTCAGTATGCCTGGGGGCGGGGCCAGTGCTGCCCTTGGTGCCGTGGATCCAACCCTGTCCCTGTGCTTGCCTAAGCAGGCACTTAGGCCCCTGAACTCTCTCACCAGCCCACTGATAATGTTTTTATTTATTTTATTATTTTTTAAGAATTATTTTATTTTATTTTTTTCTTGTTTCAGAACTTTTTTTGTTTGTGGTCCCTGCAGCCACCCAAGCTTTCCCAAGCAGGCGCTTTAAACCACTGAACCATCCTGCCAGGCCCCGATAACATTTTTAAATGGGAATTCTCATGTATCCTCCCAGCTCCCTGACGCAGTTCCATTTCCTTGCAGCTCCTTATACCCCTGCTCTCTGGAGGACAGGCCCTGCCCTGCCCTGCACTGTGATTGGCTATCCCATGCCCACCTCTGCCCTCGATAGGGCACCCCGAGCCTTCTGTGAGGCTCCTGCGCCTCTTCCCTGGGTGGATGCCTAGTGTAGCCCCCAGCCTTCCACGCTGCCGCGTGGGCTCTGCAGTTCGTTCTCCCTTGTTTTACAGTCGCCTCGGCCGCGAGTGTCTTCTTGTGAACCCTGTAGCAGACATCACCAACGGCCCCTGGAGGGCTTCTGCAGGCCAGCTCGGCCTCCAGGCTGTGGGCTGGAGCACTAAACTGTGCTCACGGGCTTCTGGCTGCCACCATTTGCAACGCCTTACAAGCAGCATCCCGAGCCTGTTATGTGCTGCATGGCGATGCCGCCTGTCACGTCGGTGCTCTTGTTCGCAGGAAATGCGCACCTTGCTTGTCTGCCCTCGCTCCCGTGGCATCGCCTTGCTTCACCTTGCAGATCATTCTTTAGCACCTCAGTCCTCACCTGGGGTCTGCTTCTTGGGGAGCCCAGGCTCACACAGGCCCATTCAGAGCCGGTGCTACCTAGGCCGCGGGGCACCGGCAGCACTGCGATTCCTGGTGTGGATGCCAGGCCCTAGGCAAGTGACATCACTCGTCCTCCTGTCTGTCCTGTTGCAGATCTTACCAGAAGCCTCTGACCTGTAGCTCCAGAGCAGCTCAGGTGCCTTCCTGACTGTTTCGATCTCACGCTTACCGATCAAGTCTCAGGAGCAGCTGGTAGTGCAGTCCCCGGAATGTAGAGCTGAATCCTCTTGGTGTTGACCCTACCTGTCCGCAGGGGAGCCCAGGGTTGCTCAGGCCTGCTCAGTGTGTTGGGTTATGGGGTGGCTGGTAACACAGACCTCGAAGGACTTGAAGACAGGGATGGGGTGGAGGTTGGGGGTCAGGGGACCTTGCAGAAAATGTGTCTCTGGGAAAGATCAGCCTGCCCCCTCCTGAGTACCCAGAGCTGTCCTGAGGCCCATCACTCCTGGTCTCTGTCCCTGATGAATGCTCCCTCCACACATTAAAAAAAAAAAAAAATGATTAGCACATGTCTGTGCTACCTAAGGTTTACCCTCACCTTGGATAAACCCTCTTAGACTGAACGTAACTGCATCCTTTTTATGCCCTTCCCTTTCTCTTTCCCCTGTGTTCCACCATCTCTAGATCCACTTCCCACCGATAAAGGCTCTATCTCCCTGTTTCCCTTTGCCTATATTTTTCTATTTTTTTTTAATTTATTATTTTTATTCTTGTTTCAGAACCTTTGTTTGTTTAATCACTCATTTTTATGGCCGGCTCAGCCCGCCCCGAGGGCAGGGCTGGCGCAGCATGTGGTGCCAGGGATCGAACTGCAGTCCCTGAAGCCACCCAAGCTTCCCCAAGCAGGCGCTTTAGACCACTGAGCCATCCCGCCGGGCCCCTATTTTTCTATTTTTAAAAATTACTGGATGAAACAATAGGTAAAAGCTATACTCCATCTAAGATATGACATGCTTGAAATTTGGCAAAGGCAAAAATGTGGCTATCAATATTTCATATGCACCACTGAAGATGTTCTAATGAAGACCCCTTAGCATGCTGCACAGAAACTGGTATAACATGCCTTCAGTATAGTAACATTCATGTGCACAGTTTTGTTTGGCAGTTGACAAGTTAATTTGCTTTAGTGAGAATCTCTCATTCCAGCCTTTCTCTTCCTTGCTGTTTTAATGTGGTATGTATACACTATAGCCTCACAGACCTTCCCATATCAGTTGCAGTGTCCTAACTACATTTTCTGACTTGATCTTATTTGCATAGTTTTTGTGTCATTTGCTTCTTCAATCAGATTATGTAGAATAATTCCCCACCCATGTATGATGTCACTTGACCTAATTTATGTGTAGGAGCACTACACTGTTCGTTTTCAGTCCCGCACATGAAAGATACACACTTGTTTGCAGAACATATTTTCCTTCCGGCCTATAATACCCTTCATATGGAAACTTAATGATGGAAATCTTTATGTTCTATATAAAAACTAAGTCAAGTATATATACTAGAATCATTTGTCTAAAAATTTAAGTTGTTTTCAAATAAAAATGCATTTCTGATATGCAAAAAAAAAGTTACTTGCCCTTGTTCTCCTTGTTCTCCAGCGCTGGCCCTCTGTGGTTCCTTAGTGCTTTCCAATTCCCAGGATTTGAATTCACTGCCATGTCTTCTGGAGAAGAGAAGCTCTTTGTCAGGGGGTTCGATTTCAATAGGGATGAGCAGGTACTGGAAGATCATGCCAGCAGCTTTGGGCCTATTGCCAAGCTGGTTCTGTCAAGGACCGGGAAACTCAGTGATCCTGATCCTGGGGTTTTGGCTTCATCACCTGTACCAATCCAAAGTGTCGTACATCACGATGAAAACAAAGACCCAAAAGCAAAAATTTGTAGTTCTTTATTTAGCCGAGCTCAGGAGCCTGCATTCCCCTGTGGGTCAGGAGAATGAAGCAAAGCCCCTGAGATGGAACAAAGAATTTAAAGGGGGAACCACGGAGTGGGGTGGAGAAAGGGGAGTTGTCTTTGATCCTGTAATCAAGAAGTCCGTTAGGCACCAAGGTTGGGGAGGAAGAGGAGACATTGTAGGGCCCTAGAGTTGCCTTTTGTTCTTGTAGTCAGGAAAGACGTTTGTCACCGGGTATGTCTGCAATTAGTGAGAGCATCTGTAATCAGGGTTGGGGTTCATAGTGAGAACAAGGTTTTACAATATAGCAACCACAAAGTTTGTTACAGAGAGCGGTAGCGGAGTTAGCAGTCATCTTACAACAAGGGGGAGATACAAAGTTTTCAGTCAAATAAAGGTAAGAACAGAGTTTAGACCAAACAAAGGCAAAGGCTGAGTTTGTGGGTAGGAGGGCTTGTGTCAACTAGGGCAGGGGTTAAGTCAATTCTTGGTTTGAGTGCTGGGACACCTGGGGTGGCATCCCATCTCTAAAAGGCTTAGCACATTCCATGGTTTGGGGTTGAGCAGGGTGAACCAGAGGACAGGCAGTGCCTGAAATGCTGGCATAGTGTAAGACAGAGTCGCTCAAGTTAGCTTATAACACAGAGCACACCTCAGATGCCATGGGAGCCATGAAGGGAGAGTCCCCAGATGGTCACCAGGCCCATGTGGACCATTCAGGCAAATCTTCTGCAGACACCAGAGGAGCAGGTGTTTCTGGCACCCATGGACTTGGTCACAGTTACTCTAGAGGTGGTGGGGACCAGGGCTATGGGAGTAGCAGGTATGACAGTCTACCTGGAGGATAGAGATATGGCTGTGGGCCATCCAGAAACTATGATGGCACAAGCCAGGGTGGTTATGATCGATACTCAGGAGGGAACTACCGAGACACTTATGACAACTGTGAGGTTTGTAGGCATGACACACACACAAGGAATAACACTTCTCAGCCAGGGTCGTCCTTCTAAATCACCATATAAAGATTTTTGAAGACACGCTGAAACTTGCTTACTATATTTCCTACTTTGTAAGTGAGTTCCCAAGGTATCTATCTTGTTAAAGACCTTTTAGAAAGCTGTGTTATTTTAATTTCCCCCCCTTGTAAAGTCAAATTTCTGAGGCATTTGTAGAGTTGTGGGGAGTTTTCCTTATAAAAGTTTTTAGTTTGAAGGGACTGGGAGATAGTTCTATGGCACAAGTACCTGCCTGACAAGTACAAGGTTGTGAGTTCGAACCCCGGTCCTGCAAAAAAAAAGAAAGAAAGAAAGAAAGAAAAACAAAAGTTTTTAGTTTGGACTCTCAGGATCATGGCTTCTGGCACACAAAAAAAGTTGTGCCAGATGGATTTTTTTTTTCTTTTAAATCATGCATCTAGGGGTTTTAGAATATGTGTGCAATTCTTAATCATGACTAGAAAAATTTTTGAATGCACTTGTAAGCAGCCAGCATCAAGAATATGATTGCCTAGAGGTTTTTTTTTTTTTTTTTTTTTTTTTTTTTTTTTTTTTTTTTTTTTTT
>PVJA010040683.1:0-18365 GCA_004027025.1 Myocastor coypus | reverse complement strand
TTTACTCATTGCTGGGACAAATACCCAACACTCAAAATGAAGGAAGGAAAGGTTTATGTAGTTCACAGATCGTGGAGGTTTCAGTCCATATTCGGCTGGCCCAAGGCTGAGTGGAACAGAGCAGAGAGCATCCAGTTCATGGCGGCAGAACAGCAACAAAATGGCGGCAGAAGTAGCCAACCAAACAGGGCAGCAGAGAGCAACAGCAACAGCTCGAGCTCTAGTCTGTCTCTCTGTCTCTCTTTATATTACATTCAGGCTCTCCGCCTTAGCTCCCGCCCTAGGCTACACCCATAATCCCAGAAGTACTTCCACCCATAATCCCATCAGTACTAAAACCTATAATCCCAGGGATCATGGATGAAGCCTCAAACTCTAGAAGTCCCCGCCCAGTGACTCCATGAGGCTTTGGGGGGACAACTAGACGTAAACCATAACAGTCCTGTTGGAAATAAAATAAAAATTCTCATCTTTTCCTAATCTGATATATCTATAGATATAGATACGTATCACTATGGCAAACTATATATATATATATATATATATATATATATATATATATATATATACATACATACATTTACGTAGATTTTTTTTTTAATTTTTAGTACAGGGTCTATAGGGTCGCACCATACAGGTTGGACTTAGTGATCCTCCTATTTTCAGCCTCCCAAGCCCTGGTATTACAGGTATGTGCCACCATGCCTAGTCTTAGTTGCTCTCTCAGAGTGCTCTGGGGTAGGGCCAGCATGATAGACTGGGGATTGAACCTAGTCCCTGCATCTGCCTAAGTAGGTGCTTTAATATGATGAGCTGTTTGCCACCCCTTTTTTGTATTTTGCATGCAATATATTTTTATGTTATCCTAATTTTCTTAAATTAATCTTCAATTTAGAATATACATCATCAGTAGAAAAGCTTCCTGGAGTTGTTCAATAATAAGTTGAAAACAGCCAAGAAAAAGAAGATAAAGAAAATTAATAGCACATATGGAGGTGAGTCTACTAGGGAAGAAGATAAGAGGAAGAGATCTAGACCAAAAGTGAGTTCAGAAAACAGAATTGAATTATAATATGAGTTGAAAAAGACGTAAATTTTTAAATGATATAAAGAAATCTAAGTCTTAAGCATTAAAATGTATATATATTTAGAAAGGATGTTCTCACATAGGTTTTTGTTTTGTTTTGTCTTTTTGAGACAGGGTCTCTCTGTGCAGTTTAGGCTGGCCTTGAACTCACTTTTGTAGCCCAGGCTGGTCTTGAACTCACACCGATCCTCCTGCCTCAGCCTCCCAAGTGCTGGGATTATATCCATGCACCACCATGCCTAGCACTCTCACATCGTTTTTTTTTTTTTGTCTTTTTGAGACAGGGTCTCGCTATGCAGTTGAGGCTGGCCTTGAGCTCACTTTTGTAGCCCAGGCTGGTCTCGAACTCGCACCAGTCCTCCTGCCTCAGCCTCCCGAGTGCTGCGATTACAGGGGTGAGCCATCACGCCCGGCTTCTCACATCGTTTTTAACAGGTACCTTCTCAAGATTTAAAATAAAAAATAAATGGATAGGTTTTGGCCCTAGCATAAATTTCTGAAATCATTATGATGGTCATCTAATATGGCCGATGCCCTTAAAACAAAGGCCTATGCTCCCAAGACCTCCTGCTTCTTCTCCATTGCAGCCCAGGATACAATTTCCTTTCACCTTTCCCACCACCTCAGGGAAGGCCCCAATTGGCTCCTCAGGTATATGTAAGTATCTCCTCCAAGCTCCACAGAGACATATTTCCTCAACTTTCCCATATTCTGTCCCGTGTCCTCAAAGAGAATAAAACCCCATTCTCTTTTTCCTTCTGCCTGTTTCTCTGCTGTGCTGAGAACCTATCATAAACATATTAGACCTGTATTTTGGATTTATCACTCCTATCTAAATGGTATTAAGCAACTCAGTATTTATTGTAAGCTAACTATAGGTAGTTTAAAGAAAAGACTCAGATTAAGCTGGGTGTGGTAGTGTATGCCCATAATCCCAGCACTGGGAAGCTGAGGAAGGCAGATACTGAGGCAGGTGGATCACTGGGAGTTTGGGACTGCCTGACCTACAAAGTGAGCTCAAGGCCAGCCAAAACTGCATAGCTAGGCTCTATCTCAAAAAGACCTCAGATTAAAAAATGAGTTGGATAATGTTTGAGAATTAATTTTGGAATCATAGTAAAAATATTTGTTCTTACTCATTTTTCAGATACTATATCTTAGATTTCTTTTGCAATTATGAAAAACATGTCATTATTAAATTAATGCCATTATATGTTATTCCCCGCCAAGTTTTTACTAAGGAAGTAGTAAAGTTCTAGCGAAATCAAATAACATAATGATTTAACTTTTTTTCTTTTTTTTTTAGCTTTAACTTCATTTAACAAATTGATTTAACAAAACTTTGTTGAAGATTTATTTGGAACTAGATACTGACCTAGGTGCAAAAAGACAACGCCTCCCACCACGTCCAGCTGTGGCTGATGATGGCCTCTGCCTTCACGGTGCTGAGCCCTGGGGTCTTTTTTGTTGTAACATGCATTTTGTACAAGTCAGCTGAAGACCCTCTGCCAGAACTGAGTCCTCAGAAATATTTCAGTACCTTGCAGCTGGGGAAAGCCTCTTTGGCTTATTTTTGTCACACTGGTGAGTATTTTTAAAGTTTCCATAGGCTTCTTGTGCTGTTTACATGCCATTCTGTCAGTATGCTCAGTCGGCGCTTACTGTCCTGAAGAACAGTGCACGTGGGACAGCTGTCGCTGTCATCTGCCTGCATGGGTAAATCCAGACTTTTCTATCTGGCCTGCAGTGTGACCATGGTCCAGTCACTTGGCATCTTTCTGTGTTTTTCTTGTCCTCTATTATGAAGAAAAAGCATTCTTTTTCTTTTCTCTTTAATGTATTTTTATTTATTTTTTAAAAAGCTTTTATGTTTTCTTTTTTTTAATTATTATGACCAGCTCAGCCTGCCCTGGGGGTGGGGCTGGCGCAGCATGTGGTGCTGGGGATTGAACTGTGATTGCATTTTAGACCGCTTAAGCCATCTCGCTGGCCCAAAGATTTTTTTTTTTTTTTTTGTGGAACTGGAGATTGAACTCGGGACCTTGCACTTGCCAGGCATGTACTTGTACCCCTGAGCTATCTTTCTGGCCTCCAGCTTTTAAATTTTCTATTGTATTTTATATTACACATAAAACTCCTTGGGTGAAAATGAACTCCTCTTTTTAAAAAAATTATTTATTTGTTTGTTTATTTATTTATTTATTTGGTACAGGGTCTCACTATGCAGCTCAGACTCGTAGTGGTAGTGATCCTCCTGTCTCAGCGTCCTTAGCACTCAGATTATAGGTGTGTGCCACTATGCCTGGTCTCGCTCGCTGGCCGCTGGCGTGGTGTGGGATCAGCATGGCATGTGGTGTCAGGGATCAAAGCCAGTCCTTGGGCTCAGCCAGGCAGGCTCTGAGACCACTGAGCTATCTCCCCAGTCCTAGTATTCATTTTCTCAGTTTGTTATGAGGATTATCTGAGTTTAGTCATACGCTCCATTCATGGTGAATACACAGTATGTGGGTTTCATTTGATCACTTTCGGAAGTGTATTTTCTTATGTTCTTGATAGGTAAATATTTTAATGGGGTTTTAAATCTTGAAGTGTATTATTATGAATGCTTTTATGTAATACTCTGCATTTACTGTAGCATTATTTGCACTTCATTAACTCATAACTGTTGAATATAACTTTGCAAATACTATTTTGTTCTTACAGTTAGTGAGGTGAATCCATATTTCCTTGGGCTCTCTTATGAATGTGATTTGTTATTTTAAAATCATCTTGGAGGTTTTACATGTATGCGATTTGCATATGTGGTCTTTTACTTGGAGGAATAATGCTAAATGTTAGATCTAAATTAAAGTAGGAAGTTTAAAGGTCACTTATAAATTAAAACACATCATGATAGAAACGTTAGAAATAATACTGTGGTAAGGAAGTGAGGATGTAAATATACATAACTAAGTAGGTTATTTGTGATTGTGGAGTAGTTGGACAAATAAATATGTCTTCTGAGTTGGCAGATTTTGGCTTTAATTTTAAAAATTCATTTTTAAAGGTGTAATTGATAATCATAAAACATTTCTTCTAGATTTTCCAAGCACCTCTATAGTTCTTGAACAGTTGCGTGAGGCTGTTGGACCGCTCCGGGACTATGGGGTTTCAGTTGCAAAGGTAAAAAGTTACTTATGTTAGTAAAATAGTAGTGATGAATGTTTCACAATTGCATAACTGAAGACTAAACACCTAAAAATGCTTTAGTTTTATTTGCAAACTGGAAAAGTATTCTTTCTTCCTTATTTATTTATATTTTATTTATTTATTTTTAATTTTTTTTTATATTTTAGGGAAGGATCTACAGGGTTTTTGGGGTCTCACTACTAGATTGAACTTGTAGTTATCTGGCTGTTTATAGCCTCCCAAGAGATGGGATTACAGGCTCACATCACCATGCCCAGTCTGGATTGCTCAGTGCACCCGGGGAGTGGGGCCAGCATGGCAGGCCCCTAAGCCTGCTTGCAGGTGCTTTAACCCACTGAGCTATGTGGCTAGCCCTGCAAAAGCCTTTTATTTAATTTAAATTTGTAGTTTGTACATCAGAAACTGAATGGGAAGTAACCTAGTGATATTAAATTCCTTCAGATTAATGTCTTCTTGTCTTGTATGTTGATTCTTCCACAAATCATTGACCTGTCTTTTCCTGAGATGTTTATTGTCTTTCTTGCTGTGTATAGCTTGACTGTCCAAGGAAGGACACATAGAAAGGCTAACTTATTTTGGCTGTGTACCATGGAAAACTCATCAACTGCCTCTTGTTTTTTTTTTTTTTTTTACTATGTTCATTCTGTATGTATCAGTCTCAAATAAAATTTCAGCAAAAGAATCCTCTCTAGAATGATAGAATGGTTTGTCTCTAGGAGCTTTGAATAAAATTCTAATTGAGATTTATAAATGAAATAGTAAATTGATATAAACTTCAAAGGGATAGTCATTTCTACTTATTTAAAAACTAGTATATTAGTGCCTAGTACTGTCTTTCTGGTAACTAGTGGAATAGAATATTAAGATCTGTGCCTAGGCTACTGCCTTTATTAACTATTATAATTTAACCTCTTGATTTCATGATCCAGAATGGGGAGCTATCTGGAAAGCAGAAGGTGACCAATGAAAGGAGCCCAGGTTGCATAGCTAGCTCAGTCTCTGTTCTATTTATTTATTTTATTTTAAAGAGACAAACAAAACAACACAAAAACTTGATAAAAATGACACAAAAGTTTAAAACAAGGTAAGAAATTAACAACGGTTGTTATATTGCATATTGTTACCTTTAAAGTAGCTGCTCAGATTACCAGACATAGTCATACAAAATTAATCAAAAATAAGTACTAAGTGGTCCTTTCAATAAGCTAGTATAAATTAGTAGTACAGTTATTTTAGCTATCTTGTGTATATACACAAGACATGTTTTTCCCCCTTCCTTGTTTTCTTCTTTTCCCTGTTTCCAGTTGTTTTTTCCTCTTAAGCAGCTTCTTTCCCTTTCACTGAATCTATTGTACCTTTTGGATCTTATTTACTCTTTTAACGGAACTTCCAATTCTAGTTTTGTAAGGATCCTCCACACTGCTTTCCATAATGGTTGCACCAATCTGCATTCCCACCAGCAGTGGAGAAGGGTTCCTTTTTCCCCACAGCCTCTCCAGCATTTGTTACTCTTTTAGTTTCTTATATTAAGGAGAGAACATTTTTTTACACACGTGGTTCTAATTTATTTCACTTGTGCTGTGGACTCTAGCTGAATCCATTTACCTGTAAAAGATTCAAACTTATTTTTTATTATAGCTGAGTAGTACTCCATTGTGTAAAAAATATGACATGTTTTTTTATCCATTCTTCAGTTGATGGATATTTGGATTGTTTCCAAGGTTTAGGTAGTATAAATTGTGCTGCTATAAACATGAATGCGCATAAGTCACTGTGGTATGATGTTTTTATTTCCTCTGGAAAGTTACCCAGGAGGGGAATAGCAAGGCTGAATGGGACCTACAATCCTACTTTTTTGAGGAATCTCCACGCTGATTTCCACAGTGGTTGTACCAGTCTATACTTCCACCAACAGTGGAGAAGGGTTCCTTTTTCCCCACAGCCCTGCCAGCATTTGTTAACTAGCTGATTTGTTGATGATAGTCGTTCTTCTTGAGGTGAGGTGGAATCTCAGTGTTTTAATTTGCATTGCTTGAATGACCAGTGATGCTGAACACTTTTTCATATATTTATTTGCCATTTGTATTTCTTTATCTGAGAAGTATTTATTATCTCAGATAACCCAGTCTTTAGCATGTAGAGAAGACTAATCATTTGAAGTTGAAATGAACTTACTGTAGCCTCAGTAGGGAGAAAAGAACACATTCATAAATTATTTCTAGTAAAATAATAACAACTGGCAAAACCTAATAACTAATACGAGAGACAGAAATAAAGTGCTACAAGCTGAGAGGAAAGAAAGCCTAGATCTGATTATTGAAGTGGAAAGTCACAAATGGCCTTGGGGAAGACAGCACAAAAGAGTAGCATTTGACGATGTTTGCAGAAGTTAAGACTGCCAGAGGCAGAAGTGGATGAAGAAAACAGTAAGATATAAATGGACTAAATGTTCCAGTTAAGACCAAGATTGTCAAGCTGGAGACAATAACCAAATCCAAGTGAATGCTATTTAGAAATGTATCTAGAATAAATGCATCAGGAATCTTCAATATAAATGAAGGAAAAAGATATATCATGCAAATGATAACCAAGAAAAATCTGGTGTAGCACCGTTACCACAGCGTCAAAATCTGTTTCATCTTACTCATTTTTTTTTATTTTAAAGAACGACAAAGAACAATGATAACAGAGTTTAAAACAGGGTAAGAAATTAACAATGGTTAGTGTATTGCCTATTGTTATCTTCAAAGTCATTGTTCAGATTATAAAATGTAGTTATGCAAAATTAATTGACCTGTATTGGTTGTAACCTGCCCATCTACTATGAGGTTCTACTTGGCTTAAATACGTGAATTATCTTCATGTTAATTAAACATAATGATGGGGGCCAGGGAAGTAGCTCAGTAGAATAAATGCTTGCTTGGCAAGCACAAGGGCCTGAGTTCAACCCTTGATCCCGGAAAAAAACAAAACAAAACATAATGAGTGATCTATTGCTGCAGAAGCCTCACATGCGCGCGCGTGCGCACACACACACACACACACACACACACACACACACACCAACAAGTTGGCATCTTCTGCACCTTTGCTTCTTCATCTTGTTACCATCCTTTCTGATCTAGGACACCACAGGACTCTCCTTCTTCCTGGCCTTCCTCCCTTCACTCTTGTCGCACTACACGTCCCTCTGTGTTTATCAGGACAGATTGCCATCCTGCCTGGTCTTCCTATTACACTTATGATAAAGTTGAACTTCCTGAGTACTGCAGATTGGCTTTGCCTCTGGTCTCATTTTCTGTCTCTCTGCCTTGCTTAGTGATGCTGCTGTTATTTTTCACCCCCATCTAGTGCTGGGGCATCTAATCTGAGGGCATTGTACCACGGAATTAATCTCAGCCTTAAAAAAACAAATTGAAACAGTGTCTTGCAAAGTTGCCCAAGCGAGAGTCAAGTGTGCAGTCCTCCTGTCTCAGCCTCTCAAGTGCTGAAATTCTGGGCTTGTGCCACCAGGCCCAGCTGTCCTTCTGTTTCTTGACCCTGTTACCATCCAGCTTTTGCAGGTGTCTTCTCCCCACTTAGAGTTCATCTCTTCTGCATATTTATGTAGTTGTATGTATTACTTTACTGATTTCTTCATTACTTATAGTTCTTAATGTAGATTATTAGCTTTTAAGTTGTGTCTATTTACAGATATAAATTAAATGGTAAAGATCTTCATTTGGTATTTTAACTGTAGCTGCAGTGAGTAGAACAGTGAACGACATGTGGTAGGTGTTGAAGTAGATGTTGACAAGAGGAATGGATGGATAGATTTGCTGTCATAACGGAACCATCTCTATGATCTGGACTGCAAATGTTTTAAAAATATGTACTGTAAAATTTACTTCTGGATTATGCCCACAGTCTGACTTTTAATTCTAAGTCAGTATTCCTAGTGTCTCCCCTGTCAGCTCCTCTTTTTTTTTTTTTTTTTTTAAGCTTTTCAGCAAGTGTCATTTCCTAGTTGTCACTGTTTCCTCAAACTGTATTAACATTAAATTGATCAAGAAAAACCTTCATCTTTTTTCAATCACGTATTTGTTTATTTGGCACAGGGTCTTGCCACGTAGCTCGGACGGGTAGTGATCTTCCTGTCTCAGCCTCTCCAGTGCTGGGATCTCAGATGTGCACCATCACTCCTAGTTCCAGGGCTGGCTTGGCATACAGTATTGGGGGTTAAACCCAGGTCCTTGAACTTGCCAAGCAGATGCTTACACTGCCAAGTCATCTCCCTAGTCGCCAAAACCTTCATCTTAAACCAAAAACTTTATCAACTGAAACCAGTGAACTGCTCTCCTAGCCTTAGTTTTATTAGTTCCTTTGGCAATTGCCTGTTGGCCCTGTCTGGAAATCCCCTCATTCTCTTCTTTCCTTCCTTTCCCTCCCAGGGTACATATCCATACTTGGACCATCTACATAGCTTCAGTTACTCTGTTTGTGTAAAGACTGGACTTCAGGTCCTTGGACTCTACGTGTGCTGCTTCCCTTCCCATTTTATCTTCACTTGCTGCTAAGATAGGCCTTAAATTATTCATGTGAAGGCCAGATTATAAGCTGCCCAGGGCTGCTTGGCTTCTCTAACGTCATCAAGGACTCAGATTCATTCTTCTCTTTCCACATCCTTAGCAAGTGGTTTCCTCTGTGAGTCCACTGGGGCCTTGGCTGTTTTGTCTGCTTTTTGTCAACTGATGAAGAGTAAGACAGCACTAAGTCCCCTGTCCAGAGCCTTCTAGAGATCCAGCCACTTCCTCCATCCTTTGGCCACTGCTAGCTGTTGGGGTGGCTGGAAAAGCTTCCTGTGGAGTATTTGTTTTTAGCAAATTTCTGATAGTAAGCAGAAGGAGAAAATAGGTAGATTTGGAGTAGGCCAGGCAGAGTCTGCCAGGTCTGTGTAAAGCAGCTGAGATGCCTTCCTGGTTCCAGCTCCCACCCACCTTTTATGCTTCCTCCCCTCTTTGTGTGCTGAGGTTGATCCCTGGGCCTTACACTTGGTAAGTACTTGCTCTACCCCCTGAGCTCCATCTTCCCCTGCCTCCTGGCTTTCTACACTTTTCTTTCTACCCGGTTACTCTGTTACCTGTTCAGAGAGATGGAATCCATTGGCAACGCTTTGGTATAATTCAGTGTAACTCTGGGGTGCACAAACAATTCTTCTTGCCGCATTTCTTCATGCACTCGAGTAAGAGAAGTCATTGTATGCAAAGAAGAAAAAAAATAAAATAAAATGAGAAGTTTGACCTGGTGAAAGCTGTAATGGATAATTCTCCTTGTTTTCCTGAGAAACTTGACCTTTTGGTATACATGCTAACCCTTAAATATAATCTTTTAAAGGTTAATTGTGCCCAAGAAGAAACATCAAGGTACTGTGGTAAAGAAAAGGATTTGTTAAAAGCGTATTTGTTCAGGTAAAGCTCTTTTGAGTGTAATGTATAAATATAAAATTATATTCTAGAATGTATCACTGAGCCAGAATAAAGTTGTATTTAGTGAGGATTATGTGAAGTGTAGCAAAAGCCCAAGCAGTATCCTTGCTGCCCAGCCTCTCCTAACTTCCTCGCATATGAAATATGAAGACTAAAACCTACCTTCCAGGGTAGTTTTGGATGCTATATGAGAATCTTTCATAAATCCTGGCTCAGTAGCCCTTAGAAAATCCTTGCTCAGGCAGCCCTGTCAGCACTGTATTTATATCCTTTTTTTTTTTTTTTTCCAGTACCAGGGTTCAAACTCACGACCTTGCACTTTCCAGGCAGGCATCTGTGCCACAGAGCTATCTCCCTAGCCCCGTATTTGATACACTTTTATTTCTCAGCGTCTAGGTCACAGATTCTTTTGTGCTTGGATCTGCTAGTCTATTTGGAGCATCTTGCATCACTCCCTCAAACCTTTGGGGTTTGCCAGAGGAAGTGGGGAGAGATGCTGCTTGCTCAGGGAACTCCTGCTGAGATCCCTTCTTTTTCCCACTCCTCCTTCCCAGCCCAGTTAGGGAAGCTGTGCATGATGAGAAAGTAGCCAGGGAGCCTAATTTCAACTCATATATATTTCTAGGCTTTTTTTTTTTTTTGTCTGATCCAAGGCCTAAGATTTTCAAAGCCAAGTTGAGTGCATAGTCAATAACTATTTGAGGGTACATGAGGTGCCAGCTGTCCGTTGGGTGCATAGGGCACATGAGGACACCAGTGCTGACATCAAAGAACTTACAACTTGATATGTTAGAAAAGCAAGTGAAGTGAATTCTAAGGACATATATCTATAATGTGTTTTTAAACTTTTTTACAGAGGCAACATACTGCTCAGAGAATTCCCAACAGACACCTTGTTTGATGTGAATGCTATTGTCGCTCATGTTCTCTTGTAAGTACAGGGGCATTCACTTATTTGTTCAACCATTGCTGATTTCATTTGAGAGGACCACACTCCATTATAGTGTTGTAAGATTTTAACATTGTATTTGTAGGCATCAGGTACATACAAATTGCTGATCTGTCTTCCCACATTGAGGATCTAAAATGCGTTTAATGTCATAGGATAGAAGAACACACAGATGCTTTGTATAAAAGCAGAAGACAACTCAGCAAGAGTACATAGCTATAGCTGGGTGTGGTGGCACAAGCCTGAGGTGGGAGGCTGAGGCAGGAGGATTGTTGAGAGTTCGAGACCAGCCTGGTCTACAGCTCAAGGCCAGCCTGAGTTGCATAGCAAGACCCTGTCTCAAAAAGACACACACACATAATGTCTGTCTGTCTGTCTGTCTGTCTGTCTGTCTGTCTGTCTGTCTACTAGAATTACTTTTGATTCTACCAGTGGAGTGAAGATTTGCCAGCTATCTTAGTCTGTTTGGGTTGCTAAAAATATCATAGAATACCATAGACCTGGTGGCTTATAAACAATGGGAATTTAATTTTTCATGTTTCTGGAGGCTGGGAAGTCCAGGGTCAAGGTGTTGACAGATTTGGTCCCAGCTGGGGGCCTCTGCTTCATAGTATAGAGCCAGCTGCGTCCTCACATGGTAGAGAGACCAGGATCTCTGCAGACTCTTTTATAAAGGTAGAGATTGCATGACAATCACCTCCTGAGTGCCCCACCTCCCAGTACCATCATTTTGAGGGTTAGGATTTCAAAATACAAATTTAGGAGGACATACACACATAGCGTGGAACCACGTAAGAAGCTCACATTTGCTGTTTGCATTAGGATTTTAAAAGTAGTTGGTTTCCCCCTGACACCAGCCTGAGTTTTCTGGAGTTGTAGCTCTGTGTCTTCTTAGTAAGTACAGAAGAGGTTCTTATACTTCTAAAACACTCTTGACTTTTTTTCTTTTAACTCAGTGAATCTCACATTCCCCTGCCATGGCATCTTTAAGTCCAGGATTCAAGCTTATGTGTAGGTCAGTGAAGTCTCTTTCATTTAAGTTTAGCCTAGGACCATTTCTGTGCTCTGTTACTGAGCTATCCCCATCTCTGACCAAGGTCACTCTCGTTGCTCTTAGTTTGGCTTGTGGTGGTCCTGATTGACCTTTTTAAATCCTGACTGAGAGTTGTAGGCTGGATCTGTGAGATCTTTTTGGTGCATGGGAGATAGTAGGGATCCAAGCATATGTAAAACCTCTGTGTGGCTGTGGATAATTTAGAAAGCAGAGGTAGTGGAGGGGGCACTCTCTTTTCTGGGCCTAAGTAGTAAAATTATCTAGAGTTGGTAATAATACATTTGCTCACAGTCAGCACAGCTGCAAACTGGAGTTAATACCTGATCTCTTTTCCTTTTCCTTTACTTCATGCTAAACTAGATTTAATCTGATCACCACTGAAAAGCAAGGAAGAAGAGCACATTTACTAAGGAAGCCTCAGAAGTGAGGCCTCGGAGGGACACCCCTACACGGGCCATTCAGGGGGCATCCTAGGGTAACACTGCTTACAGGAAGAACAAACTGAGAGGGGGAAACAAGGTAGTCACCTCAAAGAGGCACTGCTGTCCTTTTTGTTTAGGATATAAGAAAATGACTTGTCTAATACAGCACTTACAATAATTTCTAATAACGCTATTTAGGACCCTAAAAACTAGGCCAAGAAGCTTGCTGTGTCATTGCTGTACCTTGCAGACTGCCTCTGTGAAAGAAATGCCTGTCAGTTTATTGTCCTACCTGGGTGTGCTGCAGACATGAGTGTGAAGTGCCCATCATTTGGCTTAGCAAATAGCCTCTGTCTCTTCCTTGTTACAGTTGTGTTCTGTTTATAGAGATGAAATTGAACAGTTTGATGTCTTTTGTCCATTTTATTCTATTAAACTTCATGGTTACTCATTTCTAGGCATTCTCTTTACATAGGAGAAACAAAATTTCTCTGGAATTTCCTTCATGTGTTCTCCTGAAGAACGGATGGCCAAATTTATCTTCTTTGACTTGTGGAGTTTTAGTTGTACATATACAGTGGTTTCCCTTATGCCATTTTTAAAAAAGAGCTGTTTGGTATAGGGTCTCACTACGCAGCTCAGACTCATAGTGATCCTCCTGTTTTCAGCCTCCCCAGCGTGGGGATTACAGGATGTTCCATCATGCCTGGTCTCAGTTTCCAGCTCAGTGTGCCTGGGGATGGGGCCAACACAGCATGTGGTACCAGGGATTGAACTTGAATCCTTGCACTTGCCTAAGCAGGAGCTTAGTCCACTGAGCTATCTCAGCGACCCCCCCCCCCTTATGCCATTGTTATAAAGAGATTTACTCACTTGTGAGGTTTTTAATTGGCAGGCTTATTGAAAGCACTTTTTTTTTTTTGTCTTTTTGAGACAGGGTTTCGCTGTACAGTTCAGGCTGGCCTTGAGCTCAGTTTTGTAGCACAGGCTGGTCTCGAACTCTCACTGATCCTCCTGCCTCAGCCTCCCTAGTGCTGGGATTACAGGCGTGCACTACCATGCCCGGCTTGAAAGCACTTTTTGATTTATAGAAAATTTTAAAGTTATAGGCACACATAGTACAGAGAATTCCCATGTTTTCTTTTGCCTTCATATTAGATTTTCTCTATTAACATCAATGTGGCCGGGCGTGGTGGCACATGCCTGTAATCCCAGCACTCAGGAGGCTGAGGCAGGAGGATCAATGTGAGTTCGAGACCAGCCTGGGTTACAAAAGTGACCTCAAGGCCAGCCTGAACTGCATAGTGAGACCCTGTCTAAAAAAAAAAACAAAAACAAAAACAAAAAACCATCAATGTGGTACAGTTGTTAAAATTGAAGAGCAGCCAGACATGTGGTCCATGACTGTAATCCTAGCACTTGAGAAACTGAGGCAGGAGGCTCAGTGTGAGTTCAAGGCCAGCCTGAACTATGTAGGAAGACCTGTTTCAAAAAGCAAAACAAAACAACCTGAAGCACTACTACTGACCCATTATTTTTAATGTAGGCATAGAACACACTTTTCATGCTTTCCATTCTGTGCTTCGATGAATGTACTGTGATGGGGCCACCATGAGAGAACCATACACAATAGTTTCCTTACTCCAAAAATTCTTTCTCTTCTCTTCAAAGCACTGATGTTTTTACCCTTTCCATAGTTTTGCCTATTGTATTCTTCACATGGTTGGAATTATACAGCATATGTAGCCTTTTCAGATCTTAGCAATATGGAAACGACTGTCTTTTCACAGTTCATAGCTTATTTCTTTTTATCACTGAATAATCCTTTGTGTGGATATACCAGTGTTTATCCATTTATCTCCTGAACACCTTGGTTGCTTCCATGGTTTGCCAATTATGCATAAAGTTCCTAAAAATAGTCATACGTAGGTTTTTTTGTGTGGGTGTAAGTTTTCATTTTACTGGGGTAATTATGCAGGGGTAAGGTTGGTGGATTCTGTAGTAAGACTATGTTTAGTTTTGTAGGAAATGCCAAGCTACCTTCCAAATTAGCTGTCCCATCTTGCATTCTACCAGCAAGTGAGAGTGCTGTGCCTCAGATTCTTCATCAGCATTTGATGTCATCTTTTGACAAAGTTTATTTA
Source organism: Myocastor coypus (assembly GCA_004027025.1). Lineage (NCBI taxonomy): Eukaryota > Metazoa > Chordata > Mammalia > Rodentia > Myocastoridae > Myocastor > Myocastor coypus. The sequence continues at coordinate 4,055 of PVJA010040683.1, read as the reverse complement.
GATTTTCACCATCCTAATAGGCATGTCATGATATCTCTTGATGTTGAACATCTTTGTATATGCTGATTTTCCACCTGCATTTTATTTTATTTTACTTTATTTTATTTAGTACAGGGTCTGCAGGGTCTCACTACACAGATCAGACTTGTAGTGATTCTCTTGTTTTCACACTTCCAAGCTCTGGGATTACAAGTATGCTACCATGTCCAGTCACAGTTCAGGGCTCAGTACGCCCTGAGGGTAGAGCTGGCACAGCACATCGGGATCGAATCCCAGTCCCTGAGGCTGCCTAAGCAGGTGCTTTAATCCACTGAACTATCTGACCGGCCCTTCTACCTGCATGTTTTTGGTTGAAGGTCTGCTTAGATATTTTGCCTTTTTTTTTTTTTTTTTTTTTTTTTTTTTTTTTTTTTTTTTTTTTTTTTTTTTTTTTTTTTTTTTTTTTTTTTTTTTTTTAAATTGAGTTATTTTTTACACTGAATTTTAAAGGTTATTTTGTAAATTTTGGATACAAATCTTTTGTTAGCTTGTGTTTCACAGATATTTTCTTCTGGACTCTGCCTTGTTTGTGTTTTATTCTCTTAATATTTCCTTTTCAGAACAAAAGTTGTTATTGATGACGTTTTCTTTTATAGATTGTGCTTTTGATAGTTTCTAAAAACTCATTACAATGCAAGATCACTAAGATTTTTATCTTTTAGATGTTTTAGAGTTTATGTCTGCATTTGAGTCTCTGATGCCTTTTGACCTAATTTTTATATAAGAAGTCAAGTCAATGTCTAGATACATATTTTTACATGTGGACATGCAGTTGTGGCAGTGCCCTTTGTTGAACAGATTATACTTTCTTTGTTAGTGATCAGCTGACTCTGTTTTGGGGGATGTACTGTATTTCTTATCTGATTACTTCATTTTACATTTAATTCTTTTATCTCTTGGGAATTTAACTTGATGAATGGTATGAGGATTGGATTTAAATGTATACAATCCTAGTGTCTAGTTGTGCTGTACCACTAAGATAGATGAGTTCTTTCATGGCTGAGTTACTGTACTTTACACTAAACTGGCTCATATATTAGGTTTTCTTTTTGAACTTCATGTTTCATTGATTTGTCTATCTATGTAGCAGTACCACTGATTTAACATACTGGGGCTTCATAATAGAATATCTAAGTGATCTAGGCCCCTTCATATTTCTTTCAAAATTGCTTATTTTTTATACACATGACATTTAAAATTAGCTTGTCCAGGGGACCTGGGAGATAACTTAGGGCACAAGTGCCTGCCTGGCAAGTGCAAGGTGCTCAGTTTGATTCCCAGTTTGCATAAACAAACAAACAAACAAACAAATAAAATTAGCTTGTCCATTTCCTTCCCTTTGCTGTCTAAACTCTGCTAGTATTAAATTTGTAAGTTAGGGAAAAATTGACATCTTAAAGATAAATCTTCCTATCCTGGAACATCGTGTTTTTTTTCCATTTGTTCAAGTATTTTTTTCTGTGTCCTCCAGCGGTGTTATTTTTTTTCAGACAAGATTTTTTAAAAGTGAAAAGAGAAAGATGTAGAGGTTTTCTGTTTGTCCCTTGCCTCTGCACATGCATGAATTCCTCCATTACCACCAGACTGATACCTTTGTTAGAGCTGATGAATCTACACTAACACATAATGATAAAGGGCAATGAAGCTCCCAACCGGAAGGAAAGGTACCTGGGCTGAGTTTCCATTCTCTAACACCAAAGGATGAATTTTAGGAACAAACAGAGGTTAAGAGAAGAATATATTTATTGGGGGGAAGAAAGTTTCAATCTGAGAGACAGAGACAGAGAGGGGGGCCCAAGTGGCTTGTCTCTTCCAGGAACTTTTATAGAGTAAAACCAAGCAGTGAGGGGGAATCTAGGGTGGAGAACATGGGAACTGGCTTAGGTGGGCATGAGGCAGGACAAAACTGGTCAACCAATGAGATTTGAAGCACCACTGCTCAGTAAAATTGATTAAATCAGGATCAAATGGGGAAGCAAGTCACATAACAAGTGGGGCATGAATATTGAACCAGTTCTCTTCCTGTTGTGTGCTGGTTAAGTGACTCCTTTGGGCTCTTTCAAGATGATGGATACCTGTTAGAATATCAGTCTTATGCCAAGCTCTAGGGAAGTATGGGGCTGTATTTGTTCACTCCTTTGTTTTGAGGTGTGGCCCATGGTGGAAATGTGTGTCTCTCCCAAAGTTGCAAAGTCACCTTCTCTTCCATGTTGTCTCCTTGAGGACTGAGCCCAGTCTGACTGCCTAGAATATTGCTATCTAATTTAGCCACCCACAATGATCATAATCACCCACAGCCCAGAGGTTACAGTGTGGTTCATTCTGGGGTATTCTGTGGGTTTTGACAAATGTGTAATAATGTGTGTTCGTGAACTCCCAGTGACCCTCCTGCTTCAGCCTCCCAAGTGCTGGGATTATAGGTGTGCACCACCATGCCTGGCTCACCCAGATGTTTTCACTGCCCCAAACCTCCTGTTTGACACCCACTTGTGCCCAGCTGGTACCCATTGGCCTTCTTTATTTTACTTTCTCTATAGTGTTGCCTTTTAAGAGTGTGTATTTGGAATCCTGTAATATGTATATATATTTCACATTGCTTCTTTTACTTAGGAAGAGTATTTAAGCTTCCTCCATGTCCTTTCATGGCTGACTGCTCATTTCTTTTTAGCTGTAAGTTTCATTATTTGGAGGTACCAGTTTCTCCGTTCACACACTGTAGGACATTTCACTGCTTCCAAGTTTTGGCAGTTATGAGTAAAGCTGCCATAAATATCTATCCACTGGATGTTAAGTTTTCACCTCTGTGAGTTGGGTAAATAGCAGAGTATGATTGCTGGATTGAATGATCAAAGTATTTAGTTCTATAAGAAACTGGGAAACTGCCTTCCAGAATGTCATTTGCAGTGAGTTAGGCTTCCTGTTGCCCCATACCCTTACAGCAGTTGATGTTATCACCATTGTGTTTTGTTTGTGGTAATAGATATGCAGTGATAGTTTAGTGCTTGAATGTACATTGCTTTTTTTTTTTTTTTTTTGATTAAAACCAATGATCACCAGTTATACTGAAACTCTGCTTTTTGGCTAACAGAAATATTGAGATAATTTTTTTTTTCAGAATATATAGGCCTCTAGTTTTAGCACTTGAGACACTAAGGTAGGAGGATTGCCACAGGTTGATGGCCATGCTGGGCTACAACAGAGAGTTCAAGACCAGTCTGAACTATATAGTGCAGTGGTTCTCAACCTTTCTAATGCCATGACTCCACAACACAATCCTCATGTTGCGGTGACTCAAAACCAAAAAATAATTTTGGTGGCTACTTCAAAACTGTAATTTTGCTACAGTTATGATTCGGAATGGCTTTAGGCAATCCCTGTGTTTTGGTCGTTCGACTACTGACAGAGTCTCAACCCACAGGTTGAGAACTGCTGAATGTGATTCTGTCTCAATAAACACCTCAATAAAAGGGGGGAACAGAAATACTCATATGCTTATGGGGCTATTTCTGGTGATAAGAGTTTTATAACGTGAGCTAGCAGGAGAATATACAGTGTATGACAGAAAGACTGAGACTGATGTTTGTGAACCTTATTAATACTGTTTGTGTTCAGAGTTCACATTTCAAAGATCACTTTTACCTGAGTATTTTTAAATCCATTTTAGAAAATGCTTAATAGAACTGGGAGTGTGTTATGGTTTATGTCTAGTTGTCCCCCCAAAGCCTCATGGAGTCATTGGGCGGGGACTTCTAGAGTTTGAGACTTGATCCTTGATCCCTGGGATTATGGGTTTTAGTACTGATGGGATTACGGGTGAAAGTACTTCTGGGATTATGGGTGTAGCCTAGGGCGGGAGCTAAGGTGGAGAGCCTGAATGTAATATAAAGAGAGACAGAGAGACAGACTAGAGCTCTAGCTGTTGCTGTTGCTCTGCTGCCGTGTTGGTTGGCTGCCTCTGCCGCCATTTTGTTGCTGTTCTGCCGCCATGAACTGGATGCTCTCCGCCCTGCTCCACT
>PVJA010040682.1:0-18345 GCA_004027025.1 Myocastor coypus | reverse complement strand
GAAATTGAAGTCATCTAATTCAGCAAATATGTGTCCAGAATTTACCAGATCAGCAGTCAGTAAATGACCACATAGCCAGTGGATCCAGCCCCAAACCTGTTTTTATTCGGCTTGTGTGCTCAGAGTGGTCTGTTTTTATTTTTATTTTGTGTGTGTGTGTGTGTGTGTGTGTGTGTGTGTGTGTGTGTGTGTGTGTGTGTGTGTGTGTATGTGGCTCAGCCCACCCTGGGGTAAGCTAGTACAGCTTGCAGTGCCAAGGATTGAACCGCTGTCCCTGTGCTTGCCTGTGCTTGCCTAAGCTTGCCTAAGTAGGCACTTCAGACCACTGAGCTATCTCGCCAGCCCTGTTTCCTATTTTATCTTCTCTGCACATAAAATAAGATATGGACAAAATGCACACACATAGAGACACAGAGAGACGACTTACATAGAAATTTTTATTTTGCAGTTGATTTGTTCTTGTGTGAACTTTAAGGGTAAACCTCGGTCCCTGTGCCTAGATCCGTCTTTGTCTTCTGCCATGCTCGGCGGATCCCTGGCTAGTGTTGCCCTACATTCTGGAGACCTCAAGCTGCAGAGCCTTCTTATTGCAGATACGCAGCTCCTTGATCATTCTGCTGTGCTTCTCTGAAGGTTTGGTTCTATAGCAGAGAGCTGGTCTTTGTTTTGTTTCCCGTACCGTTTCCTCCAGGCGAAATTTGGCATTGGGCAGATCTGTTTTGGCTTCCATCCAGGTAATTTAGTAGCATGAGTTTCTCATTATAGAATGGGCTCACCTGTAGGACGGTCCCATGCTCTGGACACCAAGCCTGGCATTATTATTATTAAGACATCGCTTCTGTATAACATATGTTTTCCACATAGGCTATTAATTTCCCCATATACCAGCCTAGAAAGGTTCTTTTAGGGCTGGCGCTTTTTGTTCTCATTGGGAATTGGGAGAGCAGCTAGCTAAATTTCCAGCTGTCCTCCTAACGTTGCTGTTTAAAATTAGGAACGACAAAGACCACGATTATAACAACACATTGCCAGCATGTCTGTTCCCACACTTGAGGAAGGGCTTTTCTGTCTCTCTGAATCTTGGAACAAGCGCTTCCATCTTGGGCTACCAGGAACCACGTTTATGGTGCAGAGATTCAGGCTTTTGTTTTAAGGAAGGTCTGGGTTACCTCAGCTCACTTGTATCTTGCGATTCTAAAGCTGATCTTTTCTCGGGTTAAAAGAGAAAGATTACACACTGGGGTCACTGCACAAATGTTTTGCATTAGTGTAGAAATTGCCTTCATGTACTAAGACGTTTAAGCACCTACAACGTTGTCACCAGCCAGCTGGGCTGCTGGGAACGCTAAATCAATCTGTTGCATGCACAAAGCCAAGTAATTTATCTGTCAGGTAGTATTTCATTTAAAACATATTTCTGTGCAAAATGAAATACGTAAAATCGTCCATTTCCATACCCGAGGCTGGCGGTTCCCATTACTTCTCAGACAAAATTGTCTTTTTAATGGAGCAAGAAGGTCCTTGGGCACACTGGCCTTCCACTCCAGGAAGGAGCTGCTATTTACATTATGCAAATATCCAGTGACAGTTGGGAGAAGCACAAGATCTTATTGCATTACCGTGTCCCTTGCAACTGACTTTTGAACATTGCTCTTGTGAGAACTGGAGTCAGAAGGGCAGCTGAGATTTTCCATGATGACTTCATGACAAAGTATCAGTTCTGTTATCCAATTTGACGGAGTTAGAAGGCAGTACTCTATTTCATAGCCTTATGCTGGGGGCTGAGCAGGCTTTATGAAGCTTGAGTTTAATCTCCATCTCAGGTTAATGCCCCTCAACTCTCCCAGTGTAGCAGCGCCTCCTGGCAGTCCTCTCTCTCTCCACAGTCAGGCACCAATTTGCATTACAGGAAGTGGGTGCGCATGTCGTGCACCGTGTCTATTTCTGCTCTGTTAAATTATTTTTCATTTTTCAATCAAAAAACCAAGGAAGAGTTGGAGAAAAATACCTGGCTTTCTTCCACCATTTCTGTATTTTTCTTTCCCTATAAAGGAATTGATCATTTGGAACTTGATGCATTCAGTACAGGGATCCCAGCCTGGTATCACTTTTGCAGTCCTGGCTTCTGATGAAAGACACACCGTGTTAGCTGAATAGATGTTTGCACTCACTTTGGACAAAGTGGTTTGTTCTTCCTTCACAAACAGAAGGGGAATGGGCAGGACTCAGGCTTCTCACTCTTGAATTTCCCCAGCGGTAACAGAGAGAAACTGGTAGGTTTTTTACAATAGGGTGCTTGGAAGGAGAAAGGTTCATTTGTGCCTCTGAAAATGTTATTAGGTCCCAGTTCCTATGGCCTATTGGGCTGATTTTCACAGCAAGTGCCAACTCCTTCCAAGTTAATAATTTCTACTCTTAGTTCCCTTCCCATGTTTGTTTCCAAAAGAACTGAAAACATCATGCCACAGCACTATATACGCACTCGTGTTTATGATAGTGCAGTTATAGCGAAATCTTGGAAACAACCTAAACGCCCAACAACTGAGGAATGGATATAAAAGAGGTGCTATTTTGACACAATGGAGTATTACTCAGCTATAAAAAAGATAAATTCAAAGCTTTTGTAGAGAAGCAGATGCAACTAGAGACTGTATGTGAAATCAGTCAGACCCACACATGCCAATGTATTGTCTCGCTAGTGTAAGAACCTGAAAGAGTATTTATAGCCTGAGAAGTACCCCAGACGCCGTGAAAGGGAAGGAGCCTCTGTTCAACAGGAAGGAAACCCTGGAGTGAGGAAAAGAACAAAAGAAAGAAAGGAAAAGGTATTTTACACATATATGAAGGGTAATTTGGATAATCCTATTGCCAATTTCTGCTAATCTTTTGAAAGGAGCAGTTTTGCTTAATTTTTTTTCTTTTTATTCTTTTTTCTTTTTTAATATCTTATAAATTTTTTAAAAAATCAACTCATTATGTTTATATCTGGCAACTAAAACAACTAACTTGAAGATAACATCATGCAATACAGCCACCACTATTGAATTCCTATTTCTTTAGTGAAATTTTGTATCAATTCTAATGATAGTTTTTTTAAAAATTCCTATTTGTTTCTATTTTTCATTCTTTAGAAAATAAAAAATAATAATAATGAAAGATGTTCCAGGCACTGAGGATACTTAAGCATCTACGAGCCATGGTAGCAGGCCACGCTGCACAGCCTCCCTGCCTCGCTGCCCTCACAGAGCTCTCTGTCCTCGCCCTGCCCCCGCCCCAGCCAAGGGAACTAGAACCACTAGTCTTGCATCTGAAAGTGACCACAGGTCCAATTTCTTTCTTTTTTTTTTGTCTTTTTGAGACAGAGTCTCACTATGCAGTTCAGGCTGGCCTTGAACTCACTTTTGTAGCCCAGGCTGGTCTCGAACTCACATCGATCCTCCTGCCTCAGCCTCCCAAGTGCTCGGATTACAGGCGTATGCCACCACGCCCGGCTGATCCAATTTCTTGACAGCATGATGAAAGGCTGAGTTCCATTCAGGTTGGCGCTAACTATCCGTTCCTTAAGTGTTTCTAAATGTCAAAAGAGTCACTATGCTGATGCCAGGACTGACCCAAGGGCACACAGCTGTCTGCCTCCAGTGTGGGATTTTAGGCCTGCAGGAACACACAGCCACCAGAAATGATCTGATCATCCATGCAGGCGATGACTAAGATCCTCAAACCTGCTCAGGGTCATAAGTGCACCCAGAGAATGACGCAGCTGAGCACAGTAAAGTGAGTGATTAAATGCACTACCAGGGTCCCCGGCCGCCCCCGACAGCACCCCTTTGCTGATGCGATGATGACGATTTCCTTGTAGCTCTCAGTCTCAGGTTTCCAAGTTCTCTGCATTGATTTTTTTTTTTTTTTTTTTTTTTGCCACAGCGGCCAGAGTCACCATCCGCCTTACTCCCGACCCTGGTGACAAGCCTTGGTGACTCGTCCTGATCTTTAAGAGCCTAATTCACTCTCAGCTGCTCCTTGCCTGACTCCATCCTTTCTTCTTGTCAAAATGGTCCCCCTCAGATCCTCAGATAGTCTACGGGATGGTTGCCTTCTGCACTTGCGCATTTGCAGGGTATTCGGGGCTTCTGTGCCTCACTAACTCCTTAGGTCTTGGCTCCTGCGCCAGACGTCAAGCAGAAACCAGGGGCTCCGCTGTCCAAGCCTCTGCCCTCTCGTATGCTTCAGCATCAGCAAGGTTGGATACTCTCGCGGCTGACGTGGACTGACCCCAGGGGCACAGGTGCTGCTCTCCACAAGAAGAACACACTCACGTTCTATTTTGCGTCTCTAAGGTTGCCTGGCAATTTCTGGCTCATTCAGCTTATAGCAAATGTTGGCTGATCTCCAGCCTTGTGGTAGCTGCAGTATTGGGAGCTGAGATAGGAGGACACCGGTGTGTCCAACCCTGCTGTTGGAAGAGGGCAGGGTCTGCAGTCTCTGCCACTTTAGTAGCTGCTTTGGACTCATACCCAATGTTACCCTCTTTTTGTTGTTGTTGTTTTGTTTTGTTTTTGTATTTGCTATGCTTGTTGAGACTGGAACTCAGCTTGAATCTAAACCTCAAGGTGTGACATGGAATTGAAGGCTCGGTGGTTAGTTGGGTAGAAGCCCATCCTGGCACTGCTAGGATCAAGGAATTGAGATGGAAGTTGGGTGTGGACAGTATTGCTACTGGAACAGGACATGGGACTCTGTATGTCCCCACAAAAAAAGTTCCAGCAGTGTCTCCTGGCTTGGCCAGAAAGTGGGTTTTACAGCATCTTCAAGCCTGACTGGACTTTGCTCACCATGTAGAAGCCACTCTTCTCTGGGACCTGTGTAAAACTGTGTGAGTACGGGAGGCCTACTGAGATCTAGAGCCACGTAGTCAGTCAGTCTGCTCAGTACCTCAATAGATTGATTTACAAGCCACCCGGGGCTGCTCTATCTGAGAGGAGACAGGGATTTTCCTGAATTCTTTTTATGAAAGTGATCTTTCCCTCATGGGATGAGGAGCAGAACATGTCCTGGGTGTGTTTCCTCACAGGAATCCAATATCTTATTATTTGACCATCTGGTACCCAGGGACACAGCTGAAGACTGAGTCAGGAGGATCTACAGGATCATAAATATCAGTCCAGGAAGCCGGCCCTCAGGCTGGCAGGGGTTAAGAGTTGATCACAGGAATGAGCTTGCTCTTCTTCTTAAAAGTCTCTATACACAGGAGAAGCAGCACAATGACAGAAAACATCATGGCTGCCATGATTTAAAAAGGAAAAGAGCCTGATGGAGTGGCACAGGCCCACAATCCCAGCACTCAGGAAGCTGAGGCAGGAGGATCCTTGCAAATTCAAGACCAGCCTGGGCTACAAAGTGAGCTCAAGGCCAGAATGAACTTCATGGTAAGACTGTATTTCATTTTTTTTTTCCAGTGAAAAGTCTTCAATGTGATGTTTCTGTAGGGACAAGCCCTCCTCCTGAGCTGGATCCCTGTTGAGGAGGCTGAGGCAGGAGGTCACAGGCGAGACCTAGCCTGGGCGACTTGGTGAGATGAGACGATATTTCAGAAAGAACAACAACAACAACAACAACAAAAATATCCACAGAGGCAGACAGGCTAGAAGTCTATGCACTGTCAAATTACCAAATGGCTAATAAAAGCCAAAACTACAGTTGCCCAGCACAGTGCCTCAGCTCTACCACGTCACCTACTTGGGAGGTAGAGACAAGAGGACAGTGAGTTCAAAACTGGCCAGGTCCATTTAGTGAAGCTCTACCTCATAATAAATTTCAATTAATTAATTAACTTGGCTGGGAAATTTAGTTCAGTGATAGGAAATTTCTTGATAGGGTACAAGCTCCCAGGGCCCAGCTGCTGGTGCTGAAAACAAAACAAAGCACTTTGTATGAATTCTATAGAAACCATTTGGCTTAGTTTTTTTTTTTTTTTTTTTTTTTTTTTTTCTTGTTTCAGAACCTTTATTTGTTTATTCACGCATTTTTATGGCCGGCTCAGCCTGCCCCGAGGGCAGGGCTGGTGCAGCATGTGGTGCTGGGGATCAAGCCGCGGTCCTTGAAGCCACCCAAGCTTTCCCAAGAAGGTGCTTTAGACCACTGAGCCATCCCGCCAGGCCCCCATTTGGCTTAGTAATTATCAGGCATTTCAAGTTTTCTGATGATGTCAAGTGGACTAAGAATGTAGAAGCAGGTGGTGGGCATGTATGTGTGCGTGTGTACGTGTGTGCGTGTGTGTGTGTGTGTAATTCTTGCTCACTTTGAGCAACTCTTACAGGTGGAAACAGCAGGTGTTTTGAAATTCAGAGAAGGGACACTCTGAGAACATGTCAGGTGTTTCCTAGGCGACTTGTCTACTTCCCTTTCCCTCCTCAAAACTGTATACTGTGCTGCTTAGGAAAATGTGATTATTTTTATCCAAGATAGTCCTGAGCAGAGGCAGGATGAGACAGAAGCATGACTTGTCCTCACAGGCCTGCTACCTTCTAGCTTCTTGACCTAGGAAAGGACCCACTTACCCTTCCAGCAAACACCAGACACAGCTCAGGATCCCTTACCATCAGGTGCCCCTTGGACAAGGTGGCCCCCTTGTGGCCGGGTTACTGGGGAACAGGAGAATCCCGTTGGCTGTGTCCACTGGGAGCAAAAGCCATGAGGTCTGCCCTCTGTAGTTTGCATTTCCAGGTAACAGTCCTTTAAACAGTGGCAAGGCCATTCATTGGAACTGACACCCGTGATGGGCTTAGACAAACCTAGGGGCCTGGCTGGCCTCCTGGAGTGCTGTGATGGGGAGTGACCCAACGCGGTTATCATTTGATTGAAACAATCAACTCATTTCCCATAGGTCATGGGATAGTGGTGCACTCCAAATCAGAACAGACTGGGCCTCATTGCCTGATTACCAGCGGTAGCCCCAGCTGAGTTGCAGGATGTGGGCAGTCAGCTGCCATTTCCTGCTGCCATGCTGGAGTGCAGAAGGGGTCGTGCCTCCACAAAGCGCCTCTTGGCACCTGCGTGCACTGCAGACCTGCTCACAGATGTGCTCAGAGGCCATGTGCCCCCCACAGGTGCTCGGGCAGCAGTTGTGCAGGCCCTTGATCTGCCCCGCGTGTGCTGGAGGAGGGGCCAGCTGTGGTAACGGACTGGGAAAAGAGAAGTCATCCTCTCCAGCTGCCACGAAAGGTGTGTGTCCCCGTCTCTCTGGCTTCTGGTGGCCTGAGATTCCTTGCCTGTACGTAGACGCAGTGCTTCACTGCTCCGCTCTCACGTGGACTTCTGTTCTCATCTATCTCCACATCCTCTTCCCTTTCTCTGCATCTGAATCTGGGTCAAAACTGCTAGGTCCAAACCTAAGCAATCGACCACGCCAAGCATTCCGACGTGAGTAGAAGATTTATGATTGGGAATGTAAATACCTGCTTCGCATTATGTATTCTCATGGCTACAAATCAAACATAATTTAAACATAGTGATTAATCAAATTCTTAGAAATAGAAGAGTACAGGGCCGGCAAGATAGCTCAGTGATCTAAAGCTGAATAGCGCTTCTGCAGAAGGTAGCGCGACTTCTCAGTAGCTAAAGCCATCAGAAATAAGTATTTTCCGATGGCTTTAGGTGACCCCTGTGTTTTGGTCGTTTGATCCCCGCCGGGGTCGCGACCCACAGGTTGAGAACCGCTGCTATAGGTCATCATGAAGACATCTAGGAAAGTAAGAAGGAAAGGAAAATGCAGAAAGTGAGGTTGTGAGGGGTTATGGGCAAGGGAAACTAACCTATGAAATTCTAAACCCTTCCATCCTGTCCAGGACACGGACCTTCCCACCCCAGTCCTCAGTTCTACCACACTCACAGCACAGTGCAGGTGCCACAAGTAGACAGACACGAAAAGCACAATTTTGCTGCTTCCGCCCACCAAATTTAGGGATATGCTCCAATACCTCTAACTCTTTCTCAGCAATGGGCAGATTCATAGGACATGAACTATTCCAGCTTTTCTCAACATCTTCATAATGGAAAAAGTGTCAAAGCCAAGGCCTTTCATACAAAAGAACTGAGATAAACCTTCTATTCCATTGCTTACTAATGAGTTGCTTTGTCTCAGTCTCTATTTGCCTCAACCGTAATAAGGGGTCATAATATCATATTATTTCTCTTCTAAGTAACTTACATCAATGGCCTATTTTGAAATGGATGTACACAAGTCTTGTGGTAGTTTTTTTTTTCAGCAGACGCCATCAATTTTAAGGCAGACTCCAATTTCAGAAGCAGAAACTACGCAAAATGGCTATGAGATTGGAGGGCTAGGCAGCATCTACCTCAGCATCCACAAGCCAAGGACTACGTAGCAATCCGCCTGGAGCTTGGCACACTGAAGGGTTCCATGAGTGAGAGCTGTGCTTATTATCATCCTCAGAACAATTAGCAAGGATGTAACTACAATAGCCTGATCATCTGGGCTGCCTTGCTGTTAGGTAGGAACTTGTACACTGAGCTACTAAGCTGTGGAAACACTGAAATGACTCCCCTGGTTGCCTATTTCAGAGGACGCTCTAGAATGCCACCAAAGCCAGAGTCAAGCTTTCAAAAGAAAGTGTTAAATCTTCAACTGATCCATAGATCCATTTTCTATATGCTGAGCCGATCTAGGGATACATCAGTGATAACCTGTTAAACTATTTGTTTGTTTTCTATTTCATTACAGTTGGCTGTGAAGCATGTAGTTACAGATGTCCACAGGGTATATAAATTTTCCTGGAGCAGACTCTGCCCATTGTCTTGAGACGGAAATTTTAAGGCATGTCCAGGGCCAGACCATCACTCAAAGGCATGTTTCCCACAACTCATCTTTTGTCTTCTCAGACGAGCCCATGAACGCTGAATACAGGACTTCAAAACACAGTCCAGCTGCCAAATGGCTCTGCTCCTGGCTGCTTCATGTTCTGGGGGCCAAATAGGTGTCAGAGCAGATCTGAGAATCTTTGTTCTGAAGCTAGAATCTTAGCTGGGTAGGGCTAACAACAGAGTTTCACCACGTCCAGAATACATCACATTTCTAAGACAGGGCTCTTTCCCACATGCCTGGAGATGTGGTCTGTGTTCGGGTATGGCTCAGGCTTTTGTGAAAAAAATCACCTTGCAAAACCCTTCACCCTAATCTAATAGCCAAAACCCCAGCAGGAAAGTTTCACACTCACACTGAAGACAGGCCCATACCAGAGGCTTTGCTGTACTGCAAACCTGAGGGTCAAAAGGACTCCTAAAATCGGGTGAGTGAGGACTACAGGATTTTGGAAAACATCCAGTTCTGACTCCAGTGAAAATAAAGATGAAGGTGCTGGCGATTCTGTCCATGGAGGAGCTCCGTTGCCCTTATGCTTCAGACCTAAAATCATCTTTGTTTCCAGATACTGCAGTGGAACCCTGGAAAATAATAAAGGTATTTTGTGAAAAACTCCTTAGTCTGTGGATAAACCCCGAGCGCTGACATGTATAGCTGGAGGCTTATTTTTAGATCCTCAGGAGAGTGGATGTGTGAGAGAGAAAGTCAGGAAGGAAGAGCAGAGAGAGAACGGTTTAAATCATAATAACTTCATAAAACAGAGTTTTCTTGTAATATTCTTTGGTAATGTTGAGCTGAAAATAGATTTACAATCAAAATGGGCTTAATCTGATATTAAAGAATCCTCTTAAAATCCCCCAACCAATTGAGATTCTTTTCCCCCTTTCGTTTGTTTTGCATTAGCTCCTCCAAGAGGCTGTGGATGTAAAGAAATATATTGACATTAATTAAAGTGAGTTTTATGTTGCTTAGCAGGGGCAGTTTCAGCTCTGAATTATTTACTGCAAATAACCTCTTGGTTAACATGGAAGGTGCCTAGCGCCCCCGAGGACACGTCTGTCCTAAGGGGACAGGCTTCAGCAGAGATGGAGGCATCCGGGCACCAACACTCTAGTGTGTAGATGCTCTCGCAGTTGATCTGCATTTCTGAGTCCAGATCTAGTGCAAGCAAATGCATTACAGTCTAAATCTTCGCAGAGAGCAGGGCACCTGCACAGGCCCTCTCTGCTGCCCTCCGTTCCCTATTACTGAGCGCTGCACCTCGGAAATGAGCATGATTTAAGGAAAGGCTCCTCTCTGGCGAACAGCACCCTCTTTAAAATAGTAAAAGTACATAATTTTTGCTTGGCGTTTTGTCCTAATGAAGGCCCTTTCCTATAAGGGGAGCAAATTCATTTCACAGTACATCCATTACTCCAGTTGATGAGGTCTAATAAAAATTCTTAATTAAAAATAATTGTATTAATGATATCATAATCAGAGCCATAATTCCTATTTTCACATATAAAATCATTTGATTTCGAAACAAATCACCACCCAGTTCTCATTTGGCTTCTCAGTGACAGAATGAAATAGGGGAGACTATTTTAAAGGAAGACCCTCATGGCATAGAACATTGTATTCAAGACCAGCAGGATTTCAGAAAGGCTGAGGTTCAGTGGTCACATGATGGAGCTGCACAGGGCAGCTCAGTTTCAGGGACCCAGGTCTTTGGCACTTGCTATATGTCACCTCTATTTCCTCTTGGATTCCACACTGACTCACCGGGGCTGTCGTGTAACTCCCAGTCCCCACTGTGTCTTCACAGTCAATTATGCCATTGGACACACACAATAAATCACAGTGATTTGGTGAGTATGGCCATGGACCCATAACAAAGCTTATCCTCTTCCATGGTGTTTCAGGCTCCTCCTGCCTTGGCCCATGTAGTTCCTGAGTGGGTAGAGAGGGAACTTCCAAAGGGAAGCTGTAAAGAGAGAGACTCAACCAGGACTCTCAGTAGCCCAGATAGTACCTCTCTGGGCCTGTAGTGACAGCCTGGAGATTAAATGTCCTCTGTGCATTCACACTGAGCTCGTAAGGATACTCTCAGTCCTATGGATTTGAAGTCACGTGCATGAATGCCTTCTCTAGTGGCTTTCAAAGTAAATCATGACTTCAGACGAGTGCCACACATGATTGATGAATCTGAAAAGTGAAGGGTGAAGAGGAAATGAATGATAAGCTGAATATGCCAGGCAGAGTGCTGATTTTTTTTTTTTTTAACTCTAATGATTTCATGTAAATCTGTCCTGACTATAGAGGTTTCTGAATAAACTCAGGGCCAAATTCTTAGTCACGCAAAGGTTCTGAGTTTTCCAGTTGCATCTCTCCCACTGTCAGAGAGGAATTCTGAGGGATAACTGCTTTATAGCTGCTGGACTCTGAGCACCCAACCAGGCCCTTTATTACCTTTGGCAAATGACAGTGGGGAACGGGTTGCTGTGAATGGCTCTGGAGGTAGCGTGTCACCCCTGAGGATCTGTGGGTGGAGCGGTGGGAGGATAACAGATAACAGGTCAGCTGAGCTCGGGGTCTTGGCAAAGGATCCCAGGTCGCAAATGTGTCTATAGCAGTGGAACTGTGGCTCCCAAACACATGTCCATGTAGAGCCTGTGACCTTGATTTTTGGAAGAAGGATCTTCCCAATTGAATTAAGACCCTGAAAAGAGCTCTTGCTAGTTCTTTCTTTCTTTTGCTGGCTCAGTCTACCCTAAGAGGGGGACTGGTATGGCATGTGGCTCCAGCGATCGAACCACGGTCCCCTGTGCCTGCCTAGCTTGCCTAAGAGGACATTTTAGACCACTGAGCTATGTCGCCAGCCTGAACTCTTACTAGTTTTAAGGTAAATCCTAAACTCCTTGCCAGGGGCCCACTTAGGAAAAAAAGTTCAGA
This sequence comes from Myocastor coypus, assembly GCA_004027025.1. NCBI lineage: Eukaryota > Metazoa > Chordata > Mammalia > Rodentia > Myocastoridae > Myocastor > Myocastor coypus. Next base: position 6,533 of record PVJA010040682.1, on the reverse strand, counting down.
TAGGAATCCCATGTGTGACCTGAGGCAGACGCTGGTAGGCTAAAAGCAAAGGAACACGATTGCCACCAGCCACCGAGTGAGTAGGGCAGAGGCCTGGAGAAGATTTGCCCTCAGAGATTCCAGAAAGAACCAGCCCTTCTTTTACCTTAAATGTGTACTTCTGGCTTCCGTTGTCTTACACCAGCAAGTTCATGGTCATTTGTCCTGAGAGGCCCAGTACAGGACTGCAGTTCACATTCTGGCTGCTTCTCCTTCCATAGAGGTTTTAAGCAACCATTTCCTTCTACATATTTTTTGATTCTTTTCACATATCTAAAGCAGAGTGCTCATTTCAACAGGTTTCTTCTCCTTGGCCAGAGGAGGCTTCTGTGCTCTGTAGCTCTACTGACACCACACCAGACCTCATGCAGCTTCTTCTGCCTTAGGCCTTGTTTGCTGAGCTGAGCCCAAGGCAGGGATTTGCCTGTGGTTGACAGAGGAAATGTACCTTGGAGAGCCCAGACAGAAGCAGGGAAGCAAGCAACGGAAGGGTCTGTTCTGAGCAACAATGAAGTCTCTTCTGAAATCTATTCTTGGGTTGGAGGCTGAAGCGGGTGTAGAAAACGCACTGTATCTTCTTCAACAAACTGAGCTTTGCACCTCCATGTCTGTCAGTCACTGGGAGTGGTAGCATAAGGTCCGAAAGGTCCTGGGAATTAGGGGAAGGTAAGTTGTAAGCACTGTGCGTAGGAACTGGGGTCTTGGGAACATATACATTACACTAATTCCAGGTGTACTCATAGGTGAGGGCGTCACACTACTCATAGTTTTGAATCAGCTTGGACCTCCCTCTTTGTCCCGTGATCCTTGGGAATTGCACTATCCCGAGGCAAAGGAGAAAATTTGCCTTGATTCCTGCATGGATGGGCATCCGGTGCCCCTGTGTCAGAATGGCTACAATCAACATTAAAGTTCTCATTCTTGTTATTTCTCAATGATTCAAGATGAAGTGTCCAGGGAACGCATCTTGGCTTGCTTTGCGCACTCACTGAGAACACATGGAGCGCGTGTTGTGTTGGGAGCCGAGAATGCTGCGAAGGATGATGGCCACTTGTTGTTTTCAAACTCCCTGAAGTCAGGGCCACATGCACGGAGCTAGAGAGAAGTCCAAATCATTTCTTCAATTACCTACTCTATTATTTCAAAAATATTTTAATATATGCTAATTTATTGAATTTATACTACTAGCAGTTTTTCTTATTTTACTGTCCTTCCTTTGTACAGGAAATGCCTCAGGCTTCTAACCACAGTGTTTCAAACGTTGGTTCAAGGTATCCTAAGAGCCAAGTGTGAAGGTTCCAGAATGGCTATCATGGTTCCAGAATGTTCTAATCTATTTTTTGAGTTCTTATGGCCATTGTTTGGCAAAGACTTAAAGCTGGAGCAACAGTCCAGGTAGTGGGTGGGTCCCCTGGCCTGTATAATTATGACTCCTCAGTGACCATCCTGCTCCTTCCCACAAGTTTGCTATAGCTTTTTGGAAGCAATAGATTATAGCTTATTTGGAAGTCCATAAGTAATGTGCTTCAGGAAATCCCTGCTCTAGAACCTAGGCCCAGCCTGCCTGATGGTTAGATAAGAGAAGCAATCAGAGAGGGATTTCAGAAGAATCCAGAGCAAGAGCATATATTTCATGAGACGCATGGAGGTATTACTTGCTCGTGAGCCACTCTTGGACACATTTTAACTCCTCCAGGCTATCCTGGGAGCCAGCCAAAGAATCTACTGTGACAGAAGTGTGTGCGCCAGACCTTGCGCATGGCAACACCCAAGAAATAGCAGGATGTGATTCATCAAAGCATAGCTGCAGGCCTTCTCGTGACAGGTCCGTCCGTGGTCAGGGTCCGTGGCAGTGAGGGAAAAGTAAGAACCCCGTAGAGTGAAGACAGCCGGCCTTCTTGCCAGGAGAAACGGTAGATAGGGATATAGACTCATACTAGAATTGGTGTATTTAATGCAGAAAAGCCAAGAGCTCCACCACCTTATTTATGTTCAAGTAGTATGATTGAATAAATGCCAATTTGAGAAAATAAGAATGCTTTAGATCTAGAGTGGCCCACATCTAGGCATCTCACATATGTGAGAAGTCTTCCATATTCAAGGCAGAGCTACTCAAAGGTAAGTGATCTCAGAGCTGTTCTACTCTTCCACTACTTCATCCTTTGTCAAGTTCATAGTTACATGTGCGGTTAGAAGGTGGGGCTTTGCTGAGAGAGGCTGGAGCGCGGCTTTGGCGGGGGTGATCCCTCCCTCCTGCCTCCCTTCACTCCCTCTGTTTCCCAGTTGCTGTCAGTTGAACGATTTTCCTCAGCCAGGCCCTTCCACCATGATGATTCTTCCCTGGAGCCAGCCAACAGGGAACTGAAACCCCTGAACTATAAGTCAATTTAAACTTGTCCTTCTTTAAATAGTGAGTATTGGGTATTGTCCAACAATGGGAAAACTGACTAATAGAACTATTGTCAAATCCTGAAGTGCTTCACCGTTTAAAAGATAAACCCAGGAATGGCATACTATTTGACAAGCACAAAAAATGTTTCACATAGTTCCTGGCAGTATTTTTCAGTTTCACAAGAAAACATTGGTGGTCTGTTAGAGGCAAGTCAAAGCAAGGTGAGCTGTCCAGTAATGGTGTTCAGATGTTTCGCCATAGGGCCTCACAAGGCCTGTGACAGAGGTCTTGGGCAAGTAGACATGGCTTCTGGTTGAGAACTGGAGCATTAAGAAAGGTCTGCTTGGCTCTTAATTTTCTTATTAGCTATGACTCATCCTGGAAAGATCTCAGACTTAGAGCCCTTGGAGAGCACGACAAGCAGCAGAGCTCAAATGCCTACCTCAAGGTACTGGTTCCTTTCAGAATGGCCAGAATGGTGGGAGATCTCCAGATACAAGGCTAAGCTCAGGCGGAGCCCCACGTCCCTGAATCTTCTAGAGCTCCATGTCAATGAATAGACAGGACAGAGTGAAAGACTGTGGAGTTAGGGTTGCCTGAAACATCATGAAGCTTCTTGTCCTAAAATCTAGATTGCCCATCAAGCAAGACATCTGCCCTGACAAAAAGACAGATAGTTGATGCCATATCTAAATGAGCATTTTTCTCCCCTTTCCCAGGCCCCCTTCAATCCCAGATAAGTGCTCCCTATGTCATTCCCATAGGCGGGAACCTCTTTCAGTGATCATCCTAAAATTCTTTGAAAAAATAACTTGAATATTCTTTCTCAGGTGCTGTTCATGTCTCAGAAAATGGTAAATTTGTAGACATGCTCTCGGGGTTTTACTCTCTAGAGGAAAGAGACTACTGATGCGAGGTCTGTTGCACTAATCTTGGTGTGCATAAAGCAGGCCACAGCTGCCTTCTGAGGTTGAAAGGAAGAAAAGAACACCACGTGCCTCTTGGAGGCAAGGACTGGAGCGGCCCTGGATCTTCTCGGAAGACTGAAGCAAGCAGAGGAGTCCTTCCGGCTGTGCATGTCTGTTCCATTTGATACATTCCTTTTTCATGGAACTGACAATGACATCTGGGCTGTTGGCACAGGGCATCTTCTAGCTCCATGGTTGTATTCACTTGTTAATTCAATCTCTCTGTCCTCTCCATCTTGCCCACCAATGGCTCTGCAGTCTACAGTGCTATGTGGGTCCAGCCTTCGGAAGAGGTAGTGAGAACAATGAGCTCCTAAGATCATAACCCATACTCCTAAAAATCTCCACCTATGAGGCTTGCTTTATGCCTCCCTCGGTACTTCAGTTCAAATGCCGGCTTTCTTCCATGAGATAGACGTCTACATTCTTGAGCACATCAGCTGGGCCTCCATCCTTCCTCACCCAGGATGACCTCCTTCAGATCAACTCCAGCATGACAAAACATTTTTTAAACAAGGAGGTCAGAACAGGATCGCAAAGTGATTGGACTCTTGATGCATGTCCAAGGTGGCCATGCTTCTCATTCTGGTCCTCTTCTGTGTAGGCTGGGGCATCTCAGATTGTGGGTGTGTGTGCAGGCAGGCACAGGATGTGAGGAGCCAGCCTAGCAAGCGCTCAAGAGTTAAGCCAGCAGCCCCTGGTGATTCAGAATACTTTCTCATTCCCTGTGATAAGTTAGAGAGAGACGGTAAGGCAAAGGAGGCTGATACAATGGTCATTTTCTCTGGATTCCAAGACTGAATTAATTGTGTACACCTTGAGGAAAGCGCAGAGGAAACAATAGGCAGGCTTCCTTTAAAGTCATCTTATTAAGGGAGCAGCATCCTGGCCTCTCTCTCGAAGGGAACCGAGCTCTGCCTTATCAAACACAAGGTGCTGGCTGAATGCAACAGGTTCCTTCCTCCAAAGCTGTCTTCTTACACTCCTCACACCCCCTGTAGGCTTTGAAATCAGTGTTCAAAGTGGACTTTCTGAATTCATGAAAACCCACAGGTCTGTAATCCATCCCTAATGGAAGTCAAACATGACACCGGCAAGATGAAACGCAGTGGCCTCCCCCTCTGTTCACAGTAGGTGTCTGCGGATGATAAATATTTTATTTTACTACAAAAACAAATAACTAAACATACCCCCTGTGTTTGTTCTGAACTCGACAGTAGCTTTTGTGAGTTTACGAGATTTCAAAGCCAAGCGAGGAAACCGTAGTGTCACATCGGTAACTGGGTGCGCTCGCTCAAAAGGAAACCAAAGCTGCTTTCATTCTGTACAAACCACGTATTACAAGGATGCCAGCTAGTGGCTCTCTGCTGAGGGACCTGTTGGCACTGTTCTTCTAGACCCCAGATCTGAGTGGAGAGGAACCACCCCCGAAAATAGCCAGAGAGGGGAGGCATTTGAAATTAGCCATTTTCTTAACCTAAGTGGCTCCGATCCCTGCCCCATAACCCAATGGTCACGAGACACCTCCAGCGCATTTATTGACCTGGTGCCATGTCCCTCTTACCTTCCAGTTATCAAGATGACTCAGAACTGAAGAGAATGAAGCAAGATTTAAGACTACTAATCTCCAGGAGAATTCAAAACCAACTTGGATGAAAAGCATTCAGTTCATAGTATCTGTCCATCAGTAGGAATTTTACAGCTATAGTACGTAATGATTTCAGAAAAGTACTTTTGATATATCAGGTTGTAAGTCAAGTCAGTGGCTGAGTGAATAAAGGGGGCGATGCCACCTGTCCACCTACTGTTTAGATGGCTAAGTTCAATGACCCTAGATTTGGATGTGAATTGGTTGTCTTCGTGGAAACACTGACAATTCCAGTATATTTGAATTTCTGCTATTTTGCTATGACCAAAGGACTGAGAGAAGATTTTAATATGTTCCAGTCACTGGTGCAGCTGTGTCCACTGTTAGTTAGGTCTACTTTGTCCCAGGACCTCAAGGTAGCAGTGCCCAGTTAGGCATGGCTATAGGCGACCTTCTGGTAAGGTGGTGATGTTGTCATACTCTGTATATTTTATTTTATATGGCCAACTGTACCCTTTCTTTTGGTTATTCCAATGTGTGGAGTCATCTGAATTTTCCAGAAGGGCATTGCAATAGACTGTCATCATAGAGCGTGCTTGAAAAGTCAGCTCTACTCTGCAATGGCACATTCTGTGTCAGCGTGGACAATGCTCTTGGGTGAAATTAACATTTAATTCAGGGAATACCATGTGAAGAGACCAGTTTCTAGAATGTGGAGGGGTCTCATCCAATCAGTTGAAGGCTCGCATAGAACGAAACAACCACAAGTGAACCAGCTTGTCCATACTCTGCAGATTCAGACTTGGCAGCTCCTGGAACTATGGAACCAGATTCCTTCCTTATAAGTGTCTTTATCAACACCCCTCCACCCCACCTTTCCTTGCCTTTTCTAATTCTGGCCTCCATTCCTTCTCCCTGTCCATCTGGGTCCATGGGTTGCAACAGCTCCATCATGGAGAACCCTAGTAATATCCCTCGTGTTCTCCAGTCAACCAATGTATACTCATGTAATAAGGCCTTTTGTAAATAAACTCTCCGTGAATTAGTCTTTGTGAGTGAGCCATCTGTTTCCTGCTGGGACTCTAGATGATTCCTGCTTGGGAATTTTTGTATTTCTTTTAATGTATGAAGTTGGTTTTTTATGAAATCGTTTGCTTATTTTGACTACATAATATCTCAGGTTGAGACATTAACAAGCAAAGGTCTGAATCTAATTCTGAGGAACTTTGCCAGCAAGTAGAATGAGCTTCAGCAGAAAGATGGAACTAATGCTCTCACATAAACAAGTGGCTGTGACATGGAGTACTCGCTGGGTAAACTGCTGGCAGAAACACAGTGAGCTAAAAGTCTGATGTCTTGCTTGTAGTGATAAACTGTGGTCATTAGAGATACCCAGAGCCTCCAAGAGTTTTAGCGCTAGGGCAATTCTATCAAAGGATCCCATTTCCTGCCACATGTATAACTTACGCATAGCAGAAAATATTTTCAGTAGATGACTTTTTGCATCCCAGGTGAAAAGGGAAAAGTGAAGTTGTTCTCAACTTTA
>PVJA010040681.1:15000-18391 GCA_004027025.1 Myocastor coypus | reverse complement strand
ATTGGTCTCAAGAACCTTCAAAAGGTTCAGCATATTGATTATAGCACAATGTAATGCTAAAATTATGTTTGGAATACATGTCACTCTTGTCTTTTTGATATGTACTGCTCCTGGTGTAAACTCAGTTACTGTCATTCTCTCAAGAATAGTTCTTGAAAACAAGAGGCTGGGCCAAAAACCATAAAAAAAAAAATAATAAAAATAAAAATAAAAATAATCAGAAATTTGTATAGCATAAAGGACATACATCAGAGAATAAGATATAAAAATGGCAAATAACACATGAAAGATGTCCATAATATTAGTCATTAGAATACTTCAAATTTACAAGACAATGACATACCCCTAAACAAACACCTATAGGACTAGCTTCTAAAACCTGCTAGTATTATAAGTTGTCAAGAATATGAAGCAAATACAAGTCTCACACATTACTCATAGGAGTACAAAATAGTACAGCCTCTTCAAGACCTAGTTTGAAATTTCTTTGAAAATTAATCATAGATTTATCACAAAATCAGTAATCCCTTTTATATTACAATTTGCCATTTTTATCTTCTTCCCTCCTAAATTCATTCTCTCATTCCTTCTGTTTCTTATGCTCTGTCTTTCTTTCTTTCTTTCTTTTTTCCTTTCTTTCTTTCTTCTCCTATAAAAAATATATTTTATTGAATTATTTGCCTTTTATCCATGAAAATTTAAAATATTAGACTATATTCTTTTGTAATGTAAATATTAATATTAACATTATTCTCAGCAACCCCAAGTTGAAATCAACATAATATTGGTAATTGTTGAACTACCATAAAACTAGATAGAACAATAAAATACATTATTCACGTTCATTATAATATGGGTGACCCACCAAAACACACCATAGTAAGTAACAAGCATGAGATTAGAAAGACCACATAGTGTCTGATGTAATGACATAAAATTTTAGAATGAAAAGACCACAGTTATGAATATGTAATGTGAGTGTAGACTGGTGATGACTTTTTATGGACCAGTTTCATTTTATATGAAGTGCACTGCCGGACATTAGAAATGAGTGACCATGAAAGGACATTGTAGCAATAAAATCTAAAAGAATTCAGTACTGTTAGAAATGAAAAGGATTCTAGCTGAAGATGTCTAATACCAGAACAAAATTGAGACTTTACAATGAAATGAAGAATAGTGAAGAAAGCGTTTATAAAACTTAATAGAAAGCAACATTAGTACTTTCAAGAAGACAATATAGAATTTCACTGCTGCAAGAAAGTAAGCAACAGAAAGAAAGTTTTTCCAATCACCAGGAACATAGGGAGTGTTGAAGTTTAGGTGTAAATCAGGATCAGAAAAAGGTCTCCAGAGGTGAGGTCTTCACTGTGAGTGGGCAGATCTGGCCACCTGCTCTTCCGTGACGCAAGTGTGGGTTGGCAGAAGACACCCTGCTCATCTGTGATGTCAATTTAGGCAGCCAGCCTCACCAATCATCCAATACAAAAAGAATGTCCTCTTCAAAGCAAAATATTATTTCTCTTATTCCTCTTTATTAAAATGGTGTTTCAGCAGCCGGGCGTGGTGGTGCATGCCTGTAATCCCAGTACTAGGGAGGCTGAGGCAGGAGGATCAGTGTGAGTTCAAGACCAGCCTGGGCTAAAAAAGTGAACTCAAGGCCAGCCTGAACTGCAGAGCGGACCCTGTCTCAAAAAGACAAAAAAAAAAAAAAAAAAAAAAAAAATGATGTTTCACATTCAAATGTTTAAAAAGTTGAAAATGAACAGAAGAAAAGTAGACGTATCACAGAATGATAAAATAAAACAGTTAGCTAGTAATAACCTAAAGATTTGAGTTTTTCATCTTGGAATTTAAAGTTAGCCTAATAAAATAGTATGGCAAATGGAAGAAAGCATTTGAACAGTCAAATCGTTCCATCAGAAAGAAAGACAACAAGAAAGAAGATAAAGAAAGCTGTGCCATAGGTAATACATGTTATCTGAGAGGAAGATGGAATCTCTGGGCTTTTCTGCATCTGGGAAAAGCAATAGGAACAATTTGGGGACCTTAAAACAAAGCAACATGAAGGACACAAAGAGACCCAAAGAAAGGGAAAAGATGCACGAAGGAGTGGGGAGAAGTGAAAGGAAGACAGAGTGTACTTGAAAGTTTTCAGAAAATATTTCACTTCCTAAAATATATATGTAATTAGAATTCCAGAAGGATTTGATGAAAATAATGAGTCAGCGTAAGACACCAAAAATATAAGGGTTAACGGTTTTATGACATCAATGGAAATGGGGCCAGTGAGATGGCTCAGCAGTCTAAAGCATCTGCCCCCTGGCACCGCATCCTGCACCAGCCCCACCTCCACTGTAGGCTGAGCTGGCCATAACATAAAAAAAAAGAAAACTAAAATCAATGGAAATGAACAACCCATATATTGAAGAAGTTTAGAAAATCCTGAGAAAGAAAAATGAAAAAAACTCAAATAGCATACATCTAAGTATCTCATAGTGGAATAACTCAAGTGAAAGGAAAAAAAACAAGTTTAAAAGCTTTAAAAAGAATAAATATTTCTCTACCTATAGAAATACAAGTAAAGTAGGCAAGAGTTATGTAGAGGTATAGGGAATCTGATTAAAATATAATTTTGCTTGTTCTGTTAACAGTTACATAACAATGTATCCCAACTTAATATAATACACATTCTTCTCAAATGCATCTTTACCATTCCATAAGATAAACTAATAAGAAAATCAGGCACTCTGTTGAGCTATAGTGCCATCCCTAATTCCAAATTGTTAAACTAGAAACTAATGAAAAAAGTTCTAAACATTTGGAACTTAAGGAATTAGACTTACGAACAAATTCAGAAAAAAAGTATGGTTTCAATTCTTGGAAAATGTCAATATGAAATCAGTTATCTAAGATTGCACTATAGGAAAATAGAAAAGCAAGAATAAAATTAAAACAAGTGCAAAATCATACAGTTTTTAGAAAGAGTATACTGGCTTCCGTTATATTATTACGTTTATTTTTAGTTTCTTTCAGTTTTTGTCTTGTTTTTGATTTTTTTTCCTGTATTTACGACAGGGTCTATAGGGTCTCACTATGTAGATTATACTTGTAGTAATTCTCCTGTTTTCAGCCTCCCAAGTGCTGGGAGTACAGGCACGCACTGCCATGCCCAAGCTCGATCGCCACCTCAGCATACCCCATGGACACGACTGGCATGGCATCCCAGGTAGCAAATCCAGGCAGCTGTTTCTTTGATGTTTGAAACCAGGTCTCAGTATGGAGTCCTGGCTGCCCTTGAATTCATTATATAGCCCAGGCCTTCAATTTGCTGTGTATTCAGAAATCCTCTTGCCTCAGCAAGTCCTGCAATCACAAGTGCGCACTGATG
>PVJA010040681.1:0-10000 GCA_004027025.1 Myocastor coypus | reverse complement strand
ATTCCTGTTTGGAAAGACATTGTCAAGGAGAGGTTTGTTTTAAAGCTGATGCTAGGTTGTTTTAGTGTTTAGTAGATCAGTGTTTTCTTTCCACTTGCTCAAAACACGACCTCCTTGGCTACCTTCCATGGAACCTCCAAGTTGGCAAGTTTCCGGCACCAGCACAAGTCAGAGAGGTGGGTGCTAGACTCACACTTATCCCCTAGGAGTGTTCACTGTGGCTTATTCTTGGCAAAATGTGGCTGCTGCATGGCTCATAAACAGGTTTCTGAGAGAGCTGTGTTAGAGAAAAATGTGCCTGGTGCTTTGGTCCGGATGCTCATGGATCAGTGACTGCCCTGGACCAGCGAGCCCAATGGAAACTGAGAACTTGGTTGTGCCCTCCCTTGATGCTTCCCTCAGCGTCAGGGACAAGATTGTTTGTGTGTCCTGGATGGAGACAGGAGACCCCTTTCTACATCCTACACTAGCCCAGGCCAGAATGAGGAAAAGCGAGGCTGACCTTAAAGTTTGGAACCAAATATAGTCACTTTCTACGTATGATTTTAAATAGGTCAATCAGGTTTGCTGAGCTCTAATTCTGCAAATGTAAAGCACATATGAAAGATCTACTTTCTCATACTATTTTCCACAGTTTCAGTTAGGAAAACTGAGCTTATTTTGAGCTGAAAACTGTTTGTGATTGAAACATGTGCTCCAGATGAAGTGAAAATAACACTGCCTTTAAAGCACTGGGCACAAGTCATGTATTGTGTCCTTCTTTCCGTAGAAAAGGCCAATGATTGTGACACTCCAAATCAATGCTTATGGCTATGAAATTCTTAAATTTGTAACAAATTATAGCCTTTAACTGACATAGTAAATTTAAATATACTAATACATTTATTCTTCTTAATATTACTATATGTGATACAGAGCAAGTGTATGCATCCTAGGACAACTTCCTGTTGATCTATTTTACTTTCCCTTCCTGCTCCCTCCTCATCGTCTTTCTCCATCACCCAATCTGCTTTCCATCACAACAGTTTTTCGCTCTCTTTGCTATCTTCTTTATCTTGTTTTGCTCTTTAAGGTCTTTGTACATTGCATTTCTCTATGAGACAAGTTATGTAAAATGTGATCTTCTGTTTCTGACTTATTTCACTATGTATTATAAAAATAGAGTACAGATATTTGCCTCTGAATGGTTAAAATTTATCCTTGTTTATGTCTGATCAGTATATATATAATTATATATAATAGATAATTATTATATAATTATATGTAATTTAATTATAATTATGTGTTATAATTAAATTATATAATTATATGCAATAAATATATATGATTACATAATATATAATACAATTATAATGTAATAATATAATGTAATTATATGCTATATATATATATATATATATATATATAATTTTTTGTCATTTTGTCTGTTGGTGGGCCTCATCCAAAATCTAGCCATTATTATTTATGCATCTATAAACATAGGCACATTTGAGTCTGTGCAATATGACAATGGGAATATATAGGAATATATGAAGTGGATTTCCTATTCTTAGTGTTTGAGAAGTCTTTGATTTCTGAAATGCTTATACCAGATTGCTACTAAGAATGGAATCACAGGTTTAAACTTTTGCAAAATAATAGACAGGTCCTAGTTTTACTTAACCTCGATCTGTCAATAGTAATATTTTACAACAAAACACGTCACAACCATAGAAATGATAATTAGCTCAACATATTATATGTATTTGGGAGTTTATGTGACACTTTGGAGCTGATGTTCCATCACTTTCTTTTCTGTACTACAAAATTCGTATGTGAGTAGGAAATCATAAAGACAAGGAGCCCCTCTTTCCGTTTTTGGTTAAAATCCTAGTAGTACACATGAAGAGACTTCCTTAGAGTGCAGAAATTCAGTAATAGAGAAATGTTGAAACTCGAGGACAGACTAAAGTGCCCTTTCACTTTTCCTCTGATTTCCCTGGCAATTTCACTTCTAGAGAGGAGGTAGGGCATATAGAAACATCACACACACGGGTCTGGGTCTGAGAATATTCAAACATCCCTGAAGCGATTGCACTAGCATCCTTCGGTGATCCTTCACCGCGAAGCAGGAAGTGGAAGAGCAGCAGTGATAGTGCATCAAAAGGCAGATACTCCTTTCTACAAACATTTGTGTTTCTGCTAACAAATATGCTTAGCTCTGGAAATGAGCCTTAAGGCAGAATCTCAGCCTGCAAAAGATGCTTAGAGGGAAAGGCATGGGGTGTGTTCAGTATGAGAGTCCTCTTTATCCTTTTCCTCATAGAGCACCTGAGACACTATATGCTTTCAGGCAGGCTAGCAGCTGTGTTGGAAAACATTGTGTTATCCAGTGCCCAAAAGGCATGCTCCTAATTCACATTCTTTTTGAGATCTTGTCCCCAGAACATTGCAGAGCTGACAGGTTCCGTAGAACATAGCTGGCCTCACCTTCCCACTGAAGATATCTATTCTCAGGAACCCTTGCCTGGTTACTTGACATTATCTTCTAGCCAGACCCTTGTCCCTGAGTGCAAGTCTGGTTGAAAGATACCGTTTCCTGGACCATTAACCACTGTCCAACTGTTTCTGACCCATCTTTCTGATGGGAAAAGTAAAAAATGTAAATGCAGATGACCTAGATCCCAGATAGCAGATGTACTTTGCTGAAACCTAGAGGCTGAATTAAGCAGTCAAATGTCCCCCCTCACATTAGCATGGTACTCAGTGTTGAGTCAAAGGCCCGGGTGGGTGCAAATGGCAGAAGTGTTTCTGCTACAGGAGTCTTGCAGCATGTGTAGGTGTCTGGACTAGAGCAGCTTCATTTGCCGCTTCCTAGCATCAACCCCAGGATATCTGATTCTCTTAGAGGCTCTGCAAGCACTTGGATATACTAAACACTTTTTCCCTTTAAAATAGCAGATTGATTTTATTTTTTAAACAAAGATAGTGACTAATAAATCCCTCAAAAGCCCTACATTTTCCAAACAATGGCATGTGATATGGTAATGCGACAGCCAAGCACTAGGCGGATGCTCCCCCGGGACACCTCCTGCTGATCTCTCACTCCCACCCTTTCATGTCGCGCTCTGGCTCACAGCTACGTGGATACCCTCGTTCCATTTCAGGAATGTTTGGCTTTAGATAAATTGATCTTTTATTGAACTGACTTTGTGCCCTCAGACTTTGTGGTAATTCATTCTGCTTGTATGTGTGTGTAAGAAATCGCCATGTGACACTGACTCTGTGCCAGTCATGTTTGTAGGCTTTTGCTTTGTAAAAGCTGGTTCATACAATTAAGCTGAATATGAGTAGGGATGGATAACACAAGTGTACATGTAAGACGTAAGAGCACGTCTACAGTCTCACTGAAACACATTATTGCAAATGGATCAATGGGGGAAAATCATTCTCTGAGGAAGAAACCTTAATGTTTTGACCAGAAGTCCATTGTAAACACATTAACAAATAAATTGTTGAAAAGAATTTTTAAGCAAGGACAAGAGAAAAAAAAAAAAAGAGAAAAAGGATACCTGCGGTACAGATAAGTCTAGAAGAATCCATGAAATCCATAGAGTCTGTGAAGACCACGAAGACTCAGCACAGTGAGGAGAAGTGGTCTTATTGCTGTCCCCAGGACAGGATACCTGATGCCCATACTTTAAAGGAGGTGAGATTTAATTGACTTATAGTTTTAAGACTTCAGATTATGATCACTACCTCCAATTCAGAAACAGCATGGTAGAAGTGTCTTCTCCAAGAAATCTGCTGACTTCTTGGAGCCACAAAAGCACGAAAGGAGCCAGAGACAAGAATACACCCATCAAGGTCATAACCCAGTGAACTCACTGTCAACTTTGAACTCATCAGTGGATGATTCCCTAATATTTTTAGCAACCCCATTGTCCATGCACCTTCCAAAACCCCACCTGTGATTCCATAAAGATGGGACATTCTAGATAACAAGCCACGACAGAGGAAACACTTTCTAAGAGCTATATTCAGCAAGGGAAGGAGTGGAGCACTGGGACCTGTGTGAGTAGTGAGGTTAGACACCCGGCCTCCTAAATCACATGACAGTGCTCCAGAACTTTAAAGAGTCTGGTCAAAGTGAATGTGATCCTTCTTCACGAAGGAGTTGGGCAGTGAAGAAGCTGAAGGGGTACGATACAAGTGCCGCCAAGGTGAGAGATGTTTGTTTCTGTAGAAGACACACTGCCATCAGGAGGTTTGTAGTTTTCTCCCTTCTGCTGGGAAATACCACTTAACTTTGTGGCCTCAGTCATGAAAAATGGTCGGCAGTAGATCATGTCCTTCATTTGATTCAGATTGGAAAGGCCTTCTGTGGTGCTCTGCTCTTATCCCCTTACTTTGTGCTTCGCCCTGACTTATTATTCTCTTCATTATTTGCTACCCCCTCACTCTTTGGTTTATTTGCATTGCACACCTAAAATTCGCAACCACTTTGCACGAAATACATCATTTATCTCACTTTACAGTGAGAAAAACTGAGCCTGAGCCTTGAAAAAGTGAAGAGCCATGAAAACTCATCAGCTGAGAAAGTGGTGAAGACAGAATGTGAACGAATTCACTGCCTTTCTGATCGCAGGGTCTGTATTTTACTGAGTCATGCTTTCTTTTACTCACAACATCATACTTATTGCCCACATCCTCATCTACTTAAACTGACTACACTTTTCTATTTGGAAGAATAGAAAAGCTGTCCTGCAAAAATTCAAAGTACACACCATCAACTTTTTAGACATGTCGTGGGATCCAATTAAATCCAAAATTTGTGAAGGTGTTCCTCCCAGATGGCCCTCACAGATGTCTTTTAATGAGTGGCTTCAGTTGTCAGAGTACATGTCACATCTTAGTATATTTATTGATTTATTTATCTACATCTTCTTTGAACCATGAGTTCCTTTAAGATAGTAATTATGTCCTTAATCCCTGCACCCATTACCTTAAACTCTTTTATACTTTTTTCATTGATTTTTTGAAAGTGAATATATTTTCTAGAAATTAGAGAAAGTAGAAAGGAGTCAAAGGTATTTAAAGGAATGAAATATCTGTGAGTTTTCAAGTATCCATATGTGTTGGTTACTTTTTCCTTATTACTGAGACAAAATGCTACACACTCGAAGTTAAAGGAGTAAAGGGTATTTAGCGCACAGTTTGTGGAAATTTCAGTCTTTGCTTGGCTGGCTCCAAACCAGAGGGGCACATGGCAAAGGGGCAACAATTGATGGGGTGGAAAACAGCCAAAGCAACAAGAGTAGAAAGGGAAGAGTAAGAGAGCAGGCCTCTTTCCTTCTCTTACACTGTGTGAAATCCACATTCCAGAGCAGCTGTGGCACTCACACAATAATCCCAGCACTGGACCATGAATCAATCACAAACTCCAGAAGACTGCACCATGACTGCATGAGGCTTTGTCAGCACATCTGGACACAAACCATAATGCCACTCATTGTCTGTTGTCACAGGGATTGAAGTGGTGTCTCAAAATACAGTAGATTAAAATAGTTTTTGATTTTGTTCAAGGTTGTGAGGATGGGCTACAATTCAGTTGATATGGACCGGATTTGTTTCCACACTTCAGCGCTACTCAAATTTGGCTTCATGAGTCTATTATTCTTTTTTTAAAACAGTGACTAGCAGGCCATGTCCTTTGCCTGATACAGATGTTCTAAAGCAGAAATCGTCTCAAGCCTCAGATTATGTTGTGTTTTTTAACAATGGATTGATGACAGTAAGTTATAGGGGCCAGCCGCAGTATCAGCACTTCTAATATACAAAGACAAAGGAAAAGGAGATATTTGTTTATATTCTACATTGGCAATAAATCAAAAAAGAAGAAAGAAACAGAAAGAAAGAAAGAAAGAAAGAAAGAAAGAAAGAAAGAAAGAAAGAAGGAAAAGAATTAACTGATTTTTAAAAGATTTATGTATTTATCTGTTACAGGGTTTCACTAAGCAGCTCAGATTCATAGTGATTTCTCTCGTCTCAGCCTCCCCAGTACTGGAATTACAAGCACGAACTATCGTATCTAGTCTTGTTAGCCAGGGTGCCCTGCATGGGATTCCAGAGCCAACATGGCATGTGGTACCAGGTGTAGAACCTGGGTCCCTGCACTTGACAGGCAGATGCTTACTTTAAAATAATACCTAGAATTAAAAAAAAAAAAAAAAAAAGATTTACTCTGGTCCTAATTGATATTTGTCCCCTATATTGAGAACAAAGTTACAGATGAAATAAAAGATGCCATAAGAATATATGAGGAATGCTTGAATTTAAGAAAAGTTATACCAAATAATACGTTGTCCGTAGCCCACTCAAAGTACCACCTCTCTAAACACACTTATCTCATGATTCCCCCAGGTTCTCAAGCAGTTCTGGGAGTGTGATTTTATGATTGTAAATTTCAGGTGGAGAGATTAAAAAAAATATGGTGAATGCTGTTTCTGAGTGCTATTCAACAGACAGGAGAGCTTGTAAAATCCTTTTGATATATCCCCCTCTATTTTATTCACCAGATCTGGCAGTGTGTGAGTTGTGGATGTTGCCCAAAGTCAGAGTGACCAAGAAGAGTAAAAACTCTATGTTTAATGGATTCAGGAATTAAAGCAGACACAACAGCACAACTGTAGTTACTCAGGAAGGATGTGACTTCAAGAACTGCTTCAAAAAGTGGCCAAAATAATGGCATAGCTACAAATGCCTGGTTTTGGGTAACCCACTACTATTATGGAATATTGGCCTATGCTACAACTTAGCTCAATGAGAAGAAATATTTGTACCAATAGTGTTTAGAAAAATTATCATGTCTGCATCCTATACTCTGAACAACTACTATGAAGACAACAATATGCATTGTATTAATTATTGCGGCGGTCTCACTAACATGTTTTGAAACTCTCATTGTTTTTTTATTAAAAGTAATAACATTATAAAAAAAACAAAAAACCCACAAATTCTTGGTTTCTTTATAGATATAAATTCCCTATGGTGAATATGACTACTATGCATATCAAAAGTATACTAGGAAAATTAATAAAAAATTATAAAAATGGGATGTGTGCTCAAAGTGAGTGAGAGTATTCAAGAGTGATTATTGGCAGTATGTCTTTTATTGTAACACTTATTTTGGGATGATAATATTTTTACAGGGGAGGTGTTCCAGTATTTAAACTGATGGCTTTGTCCGTGCCAGGCAGGCACTATGCCACTGAGCTATCTTAGGCCCCCTGTTGTATTTTGCTATTTTCTCTTTTGGTACTGGGGATGTTACTTACGGCTTCATGCTTGCCAGACAGGCACTGTGACACTGAGCTAAATCCCCAAGCCTTGTAATATTTTAAAGGAACCTTTTACTATATTTGTAGAAGGCACCCCCTAGAGTAATATGTCAGAGAATAAAAATGACATAGTCTTTGTAGTACATACTTTAGGTTGCAGAATCAGTAAAGGAATACAAATATATAGAATTTATATTTGTCTTCAAGGGATATTTGTTTCTTTATACATTTGGTGCACGGCCTTGCTGTGCAGCTTACACTTATAATGATCCTCCTATTTTCAGCATCCCCAGCCCAGGAATTACAGATGTGTGCCACCATGCCCAGACTCGTTCACCAGCTCAGTGGGCCCCAAGGGCAGGGCCAGTGCAGCATGAGGGACTGGGGACCAAACCCTGGTGGCTGTGCTTGCCAAAGCAGGTGCTTAGTCCGCTGAGCTATCTTGTTGGCCTTTCTCAAGGAATATTTGTTTAAGTTGTATTTTTTCGTGAGCTGAGGAGTTAGTTTGGTGGTCTAAGTACCTGCCTGGCAAAGTGCAAGGACCTGGTTTTGATCCTCAATACCATAGGCTGTGCCAGCACAGAACCCCAGGTGTGCCATGGTGACCACAGAAATAGGGATTGTTGGGCATGTCTGCAATCCCAGAGTCAGGGAGGCTGAGAAAGGAGGATCACTATGAATATAGCTGCATAGTAAAACCCTGTATCAAATAAATAAATATATAAAGATTTTTTTAAAAAAATCTGTTTTATCTTTCCTACATACTACCTTTAATTAAGTACACATTCAGTTGTCTCTTTCAGATGAGAATAGCAAACTTCCAACTGTCCACAGTCACTCACCAAAACACATGATGCTTTTATTGGTGAAGCTCCTGAAGTCCAGATGGCTAATGTAGCTTTGTAAAAATAGCCCAAATTATTTAATGATGTAGCTATAAACAGAACTTTGGGCTGTTGGCTTCTAGTCTAGTGATTTGGCACAAAAATCACATGAAAATTACCTGGTTTTCAATGGAATAAAGAATAAGTCAGAGAGCTAGGAGGGTACAACACAGGGACTACAACAGGGTATAAACTCTGCAAGTGTTTGTTGAGAGGAATTAAGTGAGAAGCTGGAAAGATTCATAAGGATTCGCCTGTGCGTTTCCCCTCTTCCCTATGCTGTACTAGACAAAGTGAACAGAAGGAGTCCTTGGACATGATTTCACCCCAGTGTCACTGTGGTGGAGACACCCAGTCTTTTGCGCTCCTGGCCAGGCCTGATTTTCTTATGGTGCCTTAGGAGTGTGAATGAAGGCCTCCACCCCGTGCCTGTGGTTAAGGAGGTGTGACATTGTTTAATGCTATTTCATTGTAAGCTCAGTTGCAAGCAGCTGAGTAGGAAAAGACAGTAATTCAAGTTGTCAGGGCCTTTAGAAACCTGCTCTAGGGTGTTGTATTCATAATGGAAAGAATTGTAATGCTTGAGTGTGGTTATTCTTGGGCCTATTCTGAGACCGGGAGTGTGTATTCTCAGCAGGCTTAATACAGACAATTACAGTTAAACCCAAGCCTCCAGATAGGCAGAATTTCCAGGATGTGGTAAATAACTCTGCTCAGGCTGGGTGCTGTGGGCCAAAAGCAGGGGATGTAGGAAAAATAACTGTAGGCTTTATTGCAGGAACATCAACAGCAGGAAGTCTTGACCTTATCCTCTCAAATATAACCTCAAGTGGGGGGTCATAGAGACTCCCCAAATTCATTAGTAGATGCAACCAGCACCAGAACCTCTCTGTGTATTTTCTTTTCCTCCAGTTATTCTAGTTACAGGTGACCTTCCAAGGGCAAGGACACTTTGATCAGAATGAAGACCTAGGGCACACATCTGTCCCTGAAGCTTAGGGAGGAGGAGGTCTCAAACAGGAAAAATCATCCCTACATCCCGCTCATCATGCAGGCAGCCTCAGTGTTCCCTGAGCTGTGTCTTTGCCTCCTTGAACCTTATAATGCTCTTCCTTTCTAGAGAGGAAACAGAGAATATAAACTACGTCATCATCCTCTTTAGCAGAGGATAAAACTAAAGCTTCTTACATTGTGAAATCTGCAAGGAACCACTGCCCACCTAGTTATTTTTTATTGTTTTTTGTTTCACTTTCTGATGAAGAAACTGAACTCTAGATAAAATAAATCAGTTAATACTTTCTCTTAGTTCATCAAGAAGAAATTTTTGTACTAATAATGATTAGAGAAATTATCATGTCTGCATCCTGTACTCTGAATAACTACTATGTGGACGGACAACAACGTTCATTGTATTAATTATTGGGGATGTACTACTAATGCGTTTTGAAACTGTCTCATTGCTATTTCTTACTAAAAGTAACAACAAATGAATCAGTTGATCACACTTATCCTAAAGTTTCAGACCCAGGGTTTCTGTACTGACAGGAACATAAATGCCACAGCTTGCAGATGTATTGTTTGTGCAGATAATCCCAGTGATGTTAACAAACCAGAGATTGAGGGACATGAAAGTTTTCTTACAGTTGTAACTTCGAAGTAATTTAATGAGACATCATGACATGTGTCTCATTTTACCCATTATGCTTATTCTATCCAAACAGATACTTGATCACACTGTTCTAAGAAATCTATAGTTTTGTTTTTATGATGCCCCATATATCTTCCAGATAGCAAGCG
>PVJA010040680.1:0-18441 GCA_004027025.1 Myocastor coypus | reverse complement strand
CTGCCTCAGCCTCCCGAGTGCTGGGATTACAGGCGTGCGCCACCACGCCCGGCACTTGAGCCTTGTTTTTTTTTTTTAATATTTATTTATTTATTTATTTATTTATTTATTTATTTATTTATTTTCTTGTTTCAGAACCTTTGTTTGTTTATTCACTCATTTTTATGGCCGGCTCAGCCCGCCCCGAAGGCAGGGTTGGCGCAGCTTGTGGTGCCGGGGATCAAACCGCGGTCCCTGAAGCCGCCAAAGCTTTCCCAAGCAGGCGCTTTAGACCACTGAACCATCCCGCCGGGCCCCTTGAGCCTTGTTTTTAGTCTTGAGCAACTAGGACCTCACTGGTGGTCAAGGGACACTGTTTTAGTTATTCTTCTTGTTGCTGACACAAAATACCCAACACAGTTCAAGGAAGAAAGGTTTCCTTAGCTTACGGTTCGCAGAGGTTTCAGTTCATAATTGGCAGGGTGGCATGGTAGAAGGCCATCCCAGAGGAGAAACCACTCATGGCAAAGCAGGGCAGGCAGAAGGCAGCAAGCAAGAAGCACTGGACAACTGAAGCTCTCTTTCTGTGTCTTATATTTTACCCAGGCTACCTGCCCTCAATTCTAATATTGTCCCATGAACCAATCCCAGTCACATCTTTGATCCCAGCTTCACACTCTGTAGATCCAGCTGTTCAGGAAAAGTCCCGCCCATGACTGCATAGGGGTTGGGGAGGACATGAGCACACAAGCCATAACAGATACTTCAGGAGAAAATTTTTCAGTAGGAAAAACAAAAAATGCTTTCTCTTCCCTTTTATGTTTTTCATAACATAGATCCAGCTGTAGATCCAGCTGTTCAGGAAAAGTCCCGCCCATGACTGCATAGGGGTTGGGGAGGACATGAGCACACAAGCCATAACAGATACTTCAGGAGAAAATTTTTCAGTAGGAAAAACAAAAAATGCTTTCTCTTCCCTTTTATGTTTTTCAAAAAATAAAGGGAAGCTTGAATTTGCTTCCCATTACCCATTTGAAATGCATCCTCCCTAATTGGAACTCTTTTGACTCCTTGGCCCTGGGAAAGGATTGTATGACTTTCTTTTGCTCTCTACCTTCTAAAAAACAAGAAAAAGACAAAAGTCCCTATAGCTACTTTCAAGGAGCCAACCCACCACCACACAGATCACAAAATGTTCAGATCACTTGTTACAACTTTGTATAGCCAGTGCATTTCCACAGAGGATTATCATTCCCAGAATAATAGGAAGCCACCCAATCCCTGTCCTATCTATGTCAAGGGGATCATTGGAATCAGAATGTGCCTAGAGCCAGGTGTGGTGGTGCATGCCTGTAATCCCTGCACTCAGGAGGCTGAGGCAGGATTGGTGCAAGTTCGAGGCCAGCCTGGGCTACAAAACTAAGCTCAAGGCCAGCCTGAACTGCATAGTGAGACCCTGTCTCAAAAAGATGAAAAAAAAAAAAAAAAAAAAAGAATGTGCCTAGAGAGAAAAGTCCTTGGGCTCAAAAGCCTCCAATGAGATGGCCCAGAGTTGGCTCCTGCCACCCTGACAGTCATCTTCACCTGGTAGTCCCAGGTGACTTTAATTATTAACATAATTTCATCAAATTAAATGTCATCCATATGCCCAAGCCCAGGAAAATCTAATACCTCTTACTATGAGTAGAGGCTTTCACCAGTTGGCTAGAGGCCTTCCCATGTGAGACAGAAATGGCCATCAAGGCGATAATGACTTTAGTGTCAAGAGTTGTTGCCAGGGTAGGGCTCCCCCAAAGCCTCCAGAGTGATAATGACCCTTTCTTTAAGGCTACTGTCACTCAGAGACTATCCTAAGCCCTAAAAATTCAATACCAAAACAAATAAAATTTAATACCATCTAAATCATGCCTAGAGGTTATGGTCCTCAGGAAAAGTAAACTATACAAATGACAAGTTCTGAGCCTATATACCAGGATCTACAGGCTCTCATGTACCCTATTGCTTTCAGCTCTTTACACCCCACAATCTCAGATTCAGCCCCTTTTAAATGTCATATACATAATCTTTTCTAACCAATAATTTCTTACAAAATCAAAAAACTATAGTTCAGCTCTCAGGAGGCTAAGGCAGGAGGATCACTATGAGTTTGAGGCCAGCCTCAGGTACAAAGTGAGTTCAAGGTCAGTCTGAACTGCATAGTGAAATGCTATCTCAAAAAGACAGAAAAAAGGCTGAGGCAGGAGGATTGGTGCAAGTTTGAGACCAGCCTGGGCTACAAAAGTGAACTCAAGATCAGCCTGAACTGCATAGCAAGACCCTGTCTCAAAAAAAAAAAAAAAAAAAAAAAAAAAAAATTATAGTTCATATAAGACAAAGCAGCCCTGGCTAAGCTTCAACATACCTTGCAACTATTGTCTGAAGCCTGTTCCTGGAAATGGAGACTTCCAATATTTTAACCCAGAGGCCTGGTTTGGTGAATTCTCTCCCTCTTTCATCTCCTTCTCCAGAGTCAAGGGAGCACACACAGTGATCCTGTCCACCTGACAGCAGACAAGGTGACAGGCATTGAGGTCCAGATACATCATTCTTAAACTCGGACATTCTTACCACCCAAAGATGAAAAGACTGTTGCACCTGTGACCCATTGCAGGAACACAAACTCCTCATCAAGAAAAAAACCACCCACCTTCTCAAAAGGTCGACAGGCTCTCATGTACTTTTAGATATCCTTCCTTTCACTTTTGGGGGCTCAGATTGATATGCCTGCTTTCCAGAGAATAAAATCACTTCTGATATTATTGTAAGAAATAATTGGGGGGGCGGAGAGGGAAAAGGAGAGGGAGACTGCCTCAGGACAAATTATCAGCCTAAAGACAGGCTGCATCTCTACTTCTCAGGCCTTCTACTTGATTCTCTAGCCACGATTCCTAACCATCCCCTGGGCAATGTCTCCTTCCAATATCTGCAAAATTAGGACTAAACAGACCGACTTCTCTGGAAATCGAAATCCAGTTGCAGGTACTACAAACCCCTCAACTTCTCTCTCTTCCTTTTGATGACTTTTTAAAAAAATGTATTTAGTATAGGGTCTATAGGTTCTCACTACACAGATCATCAGACTCATAGTGATCCTCCTGTTTTCAGCCTCCCAAGCACTGGGATTACAGGTGTGAGCCATCACACCGAGTCTCAATTGTCGGCTCAGCATGCCCCGTGGGCAGGGCATTCTAGGGATTGAATCCTGGTTGCTGTTCCTGCCCAACCAGGCACTTTAACTGCTGAGCTATCTGGCCAGTACTCTTTCTTCCTTTTGGTGGGAGGACAAACCCATAACTATTTAAAAACAGGGACATGCCTGCTGGGCAAGTGCAAGGTCGTGAGTTCGAACCCTGGTCCCACAAAAAATAAATAAATAAATAAATAAATAAATAAATAAATAAAAATAAAAACAGGGACAAGATCCATGTTAGAACTAAATGACGTTCACTTGGCATGGGAGTCTTTAATCCTAGTACTTGGGAAGCTGAGGCAGGAGGATCACTGCAAATTCAAGGGCAGGGTGGGCTCCATAATGAGTTCACAGCCACTCTGAACTACATAATGAGACCCTGTTTCAAAAGTAAGAAAATTATATGACACCAATGTTATACTTGGGGTTGTCTTTCCTCAGGTAAGGAAATGGGAAATTACCTTGTCTCTAACTTCTCTCTTTTCATTATTATCACCTGAAACACTGGAGTTGAACACCCTACAGCCACAGCACCATGCAGGGCTGCATGTAGGTGACTGATTTTCTAGAACCAGACCTTCTTTGATGGTCACCTTGGAACTGCAGCATCTCCTCAACTGTTTGCTTGGCTACAGAGCAGCACCACTGCTATTTTCCTCAGTGGAACTGGCCTCTTTTCTTTGTGGAAAGCTCTTATTTCATGCTCTGCCTTTCTCATAGAAGGAAAGACATCCTGTTGCCAGTAGCCTCTCTGACATCTGATTCTTTTTTATATTTTATTTATTTATTTTTTGTTTTAGAACCTTTCTTTATTCACTCATTTTTATGGCCGGCTCAGCCTGCCCCGAGGGCAGGGCTGGCGCAGCATGTGGTGCCGGGGATCGAACCGCGGTCCCTGAAGCCGCCCAAGCTTTCCCAAGCAGGCGCTTTAGATCACTGAGCCATCCCGCCAGGCCCCTGACATCTGATTCTTTAGTCAATCCACCTTCCCAATGTCTGGCTCCATCTCTAATTGGACCCCTTCCTAAAACAGTGTCACACCTGATCTGAGTTCCTGTGTGCCCTCTTTTAATCCCTAAGGGTGTAGGCCTAGTCTCTTGTAGGATCCTCCATTGCTGTATAGATACCATTACTGCTTATCAATATTTTTACCCCCCCCCCCAGTTTTCTTGTCCACAGTTCTGCTTACCTAGAGTAGATTAAATCTCAGAAGGTCGTGAGGCCAGAGCCCACCTGACTTCTATCACAGGCTATGAGATGAGATCCCCAGAAGATGCCTGACTGCCAACCCCTTCTCACTATGCCTGTACAGTTCAAAGAATAGCCTTCTCCCCTTTTCTCCAATGCCAGTTAGGGTCACCGCTTCAGAGGAGAGATTGATACAGGAATAAGACGGAAGTTAGGATGCTACTAGGCAGTAAGGAATGTAGCCTCAAAATGAAGTCATGAAGCCTGGAGTCTGCTGAGTCACACTCCCCAGAGATACAAAAACAAGTGCCAGGTGTTCTGGGGCTGATCAGACAGGTCACTGGGTCAAGGGCACATGGGCCCTCCATGCACACTGCATGAACACGGCACAGATTAAATCTCCCCAATGTAGTCTCTTATCCAATAGAGATTATATTGCTTACATAATGGCCCAGTCCCCCTTCTAAATCCTTTAAAGCCCCTAAAGAGCTCTCATGTGTATCCTATTCAGAATACCCTCCTGGGTAGTGAGAGCATCACTTTTTTGCCTTTAAATGTTTTAAATAAATTTACTTGCACCCCCCTCTGTCCTTGGTTTCATTCTTTGTCACTGTGAGACACAACCCCACCATGCTGGTAACAATTTCTGGCTTTTCCCCAAGATGATAATCTTAGGACTTAAAAAAAAGCATGCCCAAAATAGTACAAGAAGTCCAAGGAGTTTTAAGGACAGTGATACAGTTGATGAAAAGAAAGAAGGCTGGTGTAGTTGCATGTAGGGAGAAGAAAGAAGAATGAGAGTTGTTCAGCCAGGTAGCTATGCAGGTACAGGATCCTAGAAGTCAGAGTCGTAAATTTGGCTTTCTTCTCCATGCAATGGCGAGCTGCTGGAGAGTTCAAAGTCCAGAGAGTGATATGATCTGATATACCTATTTACGGGTCTGTTTGGTTGGTCTGGATACTGAATTACAGAGATATTCCATACAAGGTTTTTTGGTTAATGTTTTATTGCTCTTCATTTTTGTAGTGCTGAGGACAGAAGCCAGAGCCTCACATTCACAGGCTAGTGCTCTATCATTGATCTGTATCTTTAACTGTACACACTATTAAATAAGCTGGTGTACTTGCTGAAACTAAAGGCATTCAGTAAAAGATGGTTTTTATTAGTAACACAATAAAGCCCTTGCATAATTTTGAAATAAGCCAGCACAACTCAGTTTCATAGTGCTTGGATTTTTTTTTTTAAATTTAGTATAGGGTCTACAGGGTCTCACTACATACACTGGACTCATAGTGATCCTCCTGTTTTTAGCCTCCCAAGTGCTGGAATTACAGGTGGGCACCCCCAACCCCCAGTCTAGCACTTGTAATTTTTATCCTTTTCTTTCTGCTATCTCTTCCTATATCATAAGCACAGGATTCTCATCATTTTTGCTAGGGATCTTTAAAGTTGTACTTCCAAGGAAGAGGAGGAGCAACACTAGTACCGAGGGGCCTTGCACATGTTAGGCAAGTGCTCTACCATGGAGCTACATCCCTACCCTGTATCAACATCTTTTTTCAAGGGCTGTGCATGGTAGCACAACTGTATTGCCAGCTACTTGGGAGGCCGAAAGAGGAAGATCACATGATCCCAGGAGTTTAAGGCCTGCCTGGGCAACATAGGGAAATATCCATCTCAAACAAAACTAAACTAAAACAAGAACAATAGTTTTTCCAATAAAGATCCCTTACTACTCATATTACACACACATACATAAGACCAGTCTTATACTCTGCCTCCTACAGGAATGTTACTGTCTGTATCCACAATAGTACAGAGGATAGGTTTATTGTAAGGAACTGGCTTATGGGAGTATAAGGGCTGGCTCAGCAAGACCAAATATGTCAGGCAGGCCATCACAATGAACTTCTATATGTTGGCAAGAAAACTCAGGAAGAAAGTGAACAAATATGAAGAAGCAAAGCTGGCCACGTGGCACTCACCAGTAGTCCCAGCTACTAGAGCATCTAGGCTCTGAGGGTCACTGAGGCACACATGCTAAAGGCCAGCTGCACAACACAGACCTTATCTCCAAAGAAAGCAGAGAAAGTGAGGGAACAAAGAGACAGACAGAGACAGGAAGAGAGAGAAAATGAGGAAAAGCCTGGATTCGAATATCACACTATTTAAACCTGATGTACTTCTATTGGCTTCTTTTTGTTTTTCAGACAGAGTCGTGCTTTGTGCTTTGTTATCAGGCTGGCCTCAAACTCACAGTGATCGCCCTGCCTCAGCCTTCAGAGTGCTGGGATTACAGGTGTGTCTCGCCATTCCTAGCTCACTATTTGATTTTTTTTGCAAGTGCTATAAGACCTATGATTCTACTTTTTCATTAAGGGTAAAAAAGATAAGTTATATGTAAAAATGCTGATATAACTGTGATGTTATTGCTGACTTCTTTTTTGCTAAATACATTTATTTTCCCCAGATGTGCAAGCCTTCTAAAATATACTTTAAGAAACATCTTGTAGCTGGGCGTGGTAGTGCACGCCTGTAATCCCAGCACTAGGGAGGCTGAGGCAGGCAGATTGGTGCAAGTTTGAGACTAACCTGGGCTACAAAAATGAGCTCAAGGTCAGCCTGAACTGCATAATGAGACCCTGTCTCAAAAAAAGACAAAAAAAAAAAAAAAAAAAAAAAAAAAAAAAAAAAAAAAAAAAAGAAAGAAAGAAACATCTTGTAAGCTGGATATGGTGAAACATGCCTATACTTCCAGTACTCCAGAGGCTTAAGTGGGAGGAACATTATGAGCTTTTGCAGCACTTTTTTTTTTTTTTTTTTTTGGTACTGGGGATTGAACTTGGGATCTTGAGCTTGCCAGGCAAGCACTTAGGCTGCTAAGTTATATCCTTCACCCTATTACAAGTTTTTGGACTTATTTTCTTCCTATTCCGTTCTATGCCCCTTTTTGTACCTTTTGAAGTAGAAATGTCTATCTTGTGCCACTGCATGCACTAAGTGTTTAACTTTATTTTCATTTGTACTGGGGCTTACAGCTAAGAGTCTGCCTTAAATCTCAGAGAAGACTGTGGACTCGGATTCCTCAGCAATGCTGAAGCTGTTAGAACTTTAGGAACTGCTAGAGATGGACTAAATGCCTTTTGCATAAAGGGATGCGCCTGAGTCTTTCAGGGGGGCAGGGAAAGAATGTTATGGCTGTGTCTAAGTGTCCCCCCAGAGTGTCCTGCAGTCATGGGCGGGGCTTTATAGAGGTAGCCTGTTCAGAGCATGATGCTGGGATTGACTCATGATGTGAAGTTAGGATCCAGGGCACTGAGAGTGAGGGTGTGGGATTTGATTGCTAAATTAGTCTAGTGATTGGTTTGGCACCTGTCCTAAGCCAAGCAGCCTAGATAGAACAGAAAAAGGGCAGAAAGAAGCTGCTGCCTTGTGGCTCACTGCTTGCCTACTTTCGCTGTCTTCTGGCTGTCTTGAACCCTTTCTCCTCAGCAATGCCCTCTGCCATGCCACCCTGCCTTGGAGTGAGCCAACCATGACTGAAACCTCTACAAACTGTTAGCCAAATAATTCTGAGTGTCAGGTATTTTGTCTCAACAATGAGAAAAAGCGACTAAGCCAGCCCAGATCTTACATGAGCCTGACGAATAAGGGCTACAAAAGACTCAGGCATTGACTTGTGAGCACTAAACTTTCCCGGCACCCAGCTGTCATTCTGGAAAGCCTTTTTCTACCTTTAAGAAATGCAAAGTCTTGCCACCTTTTGGGAGTGTCTTATTTCCTTGCTCAGTATGCCAAGGTCCTGATAACAGTAGAGCACCTCCAGGTTCACCCACAGTACTAGGGGGCAAAAAAGAGGGAGAGGACCTAACACAGCAGGAATTAATAAGTATGATTCTAATTCCTGATGTTGACTTTATTAAAAGAGGCAACATAGTCGATTATTTCAACTGTAGTATTTTTCAGTAGTAAATACTATCTACATAAGATAAGAAAAATGGAAAATTGAATTTTCACTCGCAATGTATACTTTTTATTTTTTCAGGCTATAATTCATTCAGCACTCTGGCAAGCTGAGGTGGAGGAATCACATATTTGAGCCCAGCCTGAGCAACTTAATGAGATCCAGTCTCAAAATAAAAATATAAAAAATAAGGGCTAAGCTAGAGCTCAGAGTACTGCAATAATATTTCCTAAATTTAAAAAATAAGTCATCGGTATCAGTATTTTATTAATATTTTTAATATAAATATTTTAGCAAAGAAAAGAGCATCCATGTCAGATTCATTTGTCTATTAAAACCAATGAACGCCAGGAGTGGTGGCTCACGCCTGTAATCCCAGCACTCGGGAGGCTGAGGCAGGAGGATTGGTGCGAGTTCGAGACCAGCCTGGGCTACAAAAGTGAGCTCAATGCCAGCCTCAACTGCATAGCAAGACCCTGTCTCAAAAAAAAGACAAAAAACAAAACAAAACAAAAAAAAAAACCAATGAACAATAAGCTTTTACAACTTGTGATAACAAAATGATAGAAAATTTAAAAATTTACAAAAATTCCTTTTTTAAAAAAACTCTAAATAAGCTGTAAATAATGTTGTATGCCTGTAATTCCCCTCTCAGGAGCTGAGGCAGAAGGATCTCTCAGTTTGAGGTTGGCCTGAGCTACCTACCAAAGTGAGTTCAAAGCCAGCCTTGAATAAGTGTGATGCTATCTCAGGGTAGGGGGAAGAGATTCTAAATAATTACAATTTTATGGGCCTGGCAGGATGGCTCAGTGGTCTAAAGCACCTGCTTAGGTGGCTACAGGGACCGTGGTTCGATCCCTGGCACCACATGCTGCGCCAGCCCTGCCCTCAGGGCAGGCTGAGCCAGCCATAAAAAATAAATAAACAAACAAAAGTAAAAAAATAAATAAACAAAAATTCTGAAACAAGAAAAAAATAAATAAAATTTTAAAAAATTACAATTTTAAAAATATCTGAGTAAGACTATATGATCTTACTCTTTAGCAATGTAAAAATACTATTTCTTTTTAGAAGAAATTATTTTTCACTAATTTATTTTTTGCTCAGGTGGTTACCAGTTTTAATAACAAGCTTACTAAAATGAACTTCATGGGCCCGGCAGGATGGCTCAGTGGTCTAAAGTGCCTGCTTAGGAATGCTTGGGCGGCTGCAGGGACCACGGTTCGATCCCCGGCACCACATGCTGCACCAGCCCTGTCCTCAGGGCAGGCTGAGCCGGCCATAAAAATAAACAAACAAAAGTTCTAAACAAGAAAATAAATAAATAAAATGAACTTCATAAGGAAGTTGTGGTGACGTTATGAATATGGAAATTCAAATTGATTTAAAAATTTATTCTTTAAATCACTGGCATGGTGTAATTTGAAAGTAACTAATAGCTTCTTCAAATTTTCGAGTTTTAAGCTTAAAATTGAGCAGTTTCATATAAAGATGAATATTAGTTGTGAGATATATATATATATATATATATATATGTATATATATATTTGTTGTCGTTGAGACAGTCTCAACATGTAATTCAGGCTGGCCTTGTACAGTGACCCTCTTGCCTCTGGAAGTGTGCTAGATTATAGGACTAGCTTGTGACCACACCTAGCTTTGAAGCAGTATTTTGTAAAAACCTATACTTCATCTGCAATAATTCAGAAACCAACTAATGCTTCCTCCATAGCAACCATCAAAGGACAGTAGCCATGGCTCTGTGCTATCCCATGGCCATGGGCCTCAACAAGGGCCACATGGTGACTAAGAATGTGAGCAAACTGCGGATAGGCACTGTTGTGGATGCCTCAGCAAACACACCAAGTTCGTTTGGGATATGATCTAGGTGTGCCACTTCGCCCCCGATGAGTGTCATGCCATGGAACTGCTCAAGGTTTCCAAGGACAAACATACCTTCAAGTTCATCAAGGGTGAGGACGTACATCTGCGCCAAGAGGAAGCATGAGGAGCTGAGCTACGTGCTGGCCACCATGAGGAAGGCAGCTGCCAAGGACCGAACCCCTCTGGAATAAAGCTTTGCAGAAAAGAGAAAAAAAAAAAAAGAAAAGACAGAAAGACCAACTAAAAATAGGCTATGTGGCCTTTGGAACTGAGAAATCGGTTAATACATGATGACATGCTTTCAAGAATCAATCTTAAGAAAAATCGGTCAAAATGGTAAAACTGGCAGATTTACAAGTAGGAAGAGGCATCTGAGGACCTCACAAACATTTTCGAATTCTGGAATACATGGAAATGCGCTACAAGTTCAAAAGTAGTAACTTACTACAATTTCACTACAATGTGATGATTAACAAAAAGCCCCAACTCACCACTGCTGCCGAGAATGCTGTGACATTGTTGTAAATATCACCTTCCACTATTGAACTCACACTTGAGTTCTAGTTCAAGTCACAAAGAGAGTGCAGAGAAAATATCCATCTCTGAAGGGGAAAGAAATCATACAGAAGTAGATAGAATTTTTTGTTGTTGTTGTTGTTACTGGGGCTTGAACTCAGGACCCTGTGTTGGCCAGGTGCTTATGTCACTGAGCTATCTCCCCAAGCCTAGAAAAAAAAAATTCAGTAGATTTGTTTTTACAAGAATTCCAGTAAGTTAAAAATACACACTAGGGGTTTATAGTTACCATAACTTACTTGAAAACTGAGCAAAGAATTGTGCAACACACCTATAATTTCAACACTCAGGCAGGATTGCTGGGAGTTCAAGGCCAGCATGAATTACACAGTGAAATTGTCTCAAAACCAAAACCCCAAAATACCCACAAATAACGCGATTCACAGTAAAAAGCTTTTATTACAGATATTCAGTGAAATATGGCCTCCTGCTACAAACTCAAGAAATACAAAACTATACTTTTAAAACTTGGATTTCTGTCTTTTAAGTAGTTCCATTACAATCCTTGATAACTAACACCTGATTAAATAGCCTTTCCCACTCTTCCCCTCCCCCTCCCCCTCCCCCTCCCCAGGGATTAAACTCAGGCCCTTGTGCTTGCCGGGCAAGTGCTTATTCTACTGAGCTCTGTCCCCAGCCCCAACACCCAATTAAATATAAAGCAGTGAAATACATATTTTCTCAAACCAAAGCATCACTTAAAGTTTGCTTCTCAAAAAGTCAAATTCCTAGACCTAGATGTATATAAAAAGAGATAAAAAAAAAAATAGAATTAACAAGAAGCTAGGTGAAACAATCATGAAAAACATTCCCAGGGCTAAGGGTTAGATTTATAGTGTGGGGTAAAGAAATCATCACTCCGCTGTAAACCGAAGGATGGATTCCACTCTTAGGTGCTGCCTGGCTACGTGTCCCCGGTCTCCTAACAACCTGTTTCTATTTAAGTCAGACAACTAAGAGGTTGAGAGCAGAATGCTTTCTTTTTGGTACTGGGATTGAATCCAGGGTCTGCACTGAAATGCACATCTAGCTTCTTTTTATTGACACAAGAGCCTTGCTAGGTTACCAGGATGGGACCCAACTTGTGACCCTCTTGCCTCAGGCCTAAGTGCTGAGATTACAGGGATGTGATACCTCACCTAGTTTAGGCCAGATAATTTCTAGGATTTTCCCTTGGTCTTTTTCATTTTTGAGATAGGGCCATGCTAAATTGCCCAGGTGGGGCTTGAACATACTAAACTGTTAAAATTTGAAATCTTCTGAGACGCACTTGTATCAGGACAGCCCTACCAGAAATGGTATAATCAGAAGGAATGTGAATTTCTAGGAATGCATATCTGACAGAGCAGAATGAAAGCGACAGGTTTGGAGAACTTTGTGCAGCCACTGTTCTCAAGTCCCCATGGTTCATGGGGTCATGAATAGGTTATTTTTTTAATCAGTACAATCACACAACTATTAAGCAATACTTTTTGCTAACTAAAAGCAGCAATACTTGTTAAATTTGAGGGTGAAAACGTATAATTGTCTGTTTTTTTGAGACAGGGTCTTGCCATGTAGTTCAGGCTGGCTTTGAGATGATTCCCAATGGCTAAGATTACATGTATGTGCCATGATGCCCAGCGTACTTCTGCATTCTTCATACTGCCACTGCAGAACCTTATTATTGCATTGTGTCCCCCTCATTTTTTTTTTTTTTTTTTTGAGATAGGTAGCCCATGCTGTGCTATGTGCCATCACACCAGTTCTTCACTTATTGAAGTACTGCAACATATGGTCTTATTTGGTGACAGGATCTTTTATGAAGTTAAAACAAAGCTGACAAGCTGGGCCCTAGTACAGTATGAATGATATTCCTACGAAAACAGGAAACTTGGGGATATACTTCACAGGTAGGGAGAATGCCATGTAACCAGGAAGATGCTAAAAGCTAAGGAGAAAGGTCTGGCGCATACACTTACCTCACAGCCTTCAGAAAGGAACCAACTCTCCCATATCTTGACTTTGAACTTCTGGTCTTTAGAAATGAGTTCATACACTTCTGCTACTTAGAGCTATCCAATTTGTAGGAGCTTATTACAGCACCCACAAGAAACTA
This sequence comes from Myocastor coypus, assembly GCA_004027025.1. Taxonomy (NCBI): domain Eukaryota; kingdom Metazoa; phylum Chordata; class Mammalia; order Rodentia; family Myocastoridae; genus Myocastor; species Myocastor coypus. Next base: position 5,522 of record PVJA010040680.1, on the reverse strand, counting down.
ATATAGATAGTAAGACTAATTTATCATTCCCAGAAGTGCTTTAGACATTATCATGTCTGCGTCTCTCCTCTCCCCTGTCCTAAATTTGCACTAATACTTCTCAGTCAGTAAACATGTTGATGTCAGTTTGGGCAAGCTTCATGGTTCTGTACTGAAGATGAAACTCACTGGGTTTTTAATGACTTATGAAATGGTTATTTTTCTGTCTAATCCTTTACCAGTCTCTCCTCCCTTAAGTTATTCTACACATGGATGAGGATTCAAAAACAAACAAAACAGAAAAAAAGGAAAAAAAGAAAAACTGCCTAAAGAATAACCTATTACATTCTTGGCTTCCTCGTACTGTATTAAAAGAATCAGATACAAAATTTGATTGCTTAGTGGGTAATTCCTGATTGAAATGCAAAAGGAGGTATGCTTACTTATTAGTAGGGATATGAATTAATTTTAGAAACTGCTTGGGTTAATATTAAAAAGTTAATAACTTATGGTTAAGAAAAAATATTTAATACAACTGTTTCTTTGCAGTTCATGAATTGGAGCACATGCAACAAACTAGGAGTCATTAAGAGTAACTAAAACTATGAACTGTCATACAGTTGAAAATACTACCATGACGGTATAATCATATGCTAAAAAAGTAGCAATGCCAAGAAAATGAATAAAAAAACCTTACTACTTGTTAAAGGCAAATCTTATAAGTTGTGTTTAACATCATTCATTATGTCCAGAAAAGTTGAATTTATTATTTTGTATAATGTCAGTAAAAATAAAGAAAATAATCAAGTGGTCTCATGGACTGGAAGGTGGCCTATTAATTCCCTTTCATTTCCAAACCTCATCAAGCAGTCACTACATTTATGAGGTAAGTCAGCTGAATGTTTGAAATCCAAATGAATTTTAAGATCATCAATCTGTCCTGTTGAATATTCACAATACTGACATAAATAAATCCCTTCAGATAAATGTGAATTCAAATGTTTGCAGTACTCTAGCATACTTGAAAAGCCTTTCCCACAGTCATCACAAACATGAGGAAATATTTTAGTATGTTCAATAGCAACATGCCTGTTAACATTGGTATGAAGTCTACTCCGAAAACCACATACTTGACACACAAAGAAGTTCTTACATTTGTCAAAAGTAATTTTGCTCAAGAGGCTGTACTGTCCGTGTTCTCCATTGTTATACTTGTCACTTAGTTCTATTAATTTACACGCATGCTCATTTACCACATGGCTGTGCAAGTCTTCTGGATCGTTAGTCTCGTGCTCACAGAACTGGCACAAGTACTGTTCATCGCAGCTATGCTCTTGGAAATGTAGGTAGAGCTCGCTGCTCGAGGAGAACTGCACATCACACTGCTCACACCAATAGAGGTGGTCACTGAAGTGGGTGTCTGCAATATGCTGGCTGAGGTTCTCGAAAATGACAGTCTTATAGTCACAGTATTTACAAATGTAGGGATCCTCTTCATGTAGCTTGGCATGCTCTATCAGAAGCATGTTGGTAGAGAAACTTTCCTTGCATACACGGCACACATTCGAGTCTGTACGCTTATGCTTTAGGATCATATGCTGCTTTAAATCAGAAAAGTATTTACTGTTGAATTCACAAAGCTCACATTTATAGAGGCCACTGCTATTTGCTCTCAGTAAAGGCCATTTCTGCTGGGCAGTCACATTCAAAGCTTGGCTTTTGTCAAGAATTTTACAAAGTTTAGAGGGTGGCTCTTCATCCGTTTGGTCTTGGAGGCTTTCTGAGGAATTGTTCTCTGTTTCTATGTCATAGTCCTCTGAAATTGCATGTACTTCCACAGCAATTGGAACGTCCTCGGCTGCGTGGACCTCTATGGGACTCTCCTCGTGAGTTTGCTGGTTGACCGACTCAGGTGAGTCGCACTCTTCATCACAAATTTCAACATCAGCAGGCTTTTCTGAAACAAAACAAACCTATTATTATATTACTGTTAATAAAAAGCCTATTAAGAAAATGTGTCTGTACAAAAAGAAGTTTATAGCATGCACTATTTTTCCATTGATCTATACAAAATATGCCAATGCTATAAATTAGCTCTAACCTGCAGAAAAGGCAGTGTGGTCTAGAATTCTAAGTACAGGACTGGGAACCAGGTAGCTATGATTTCTATTTCTGGCCTTGATTCCTTCTGCAAATTTTGGGAGATCGTTTGATATCTCAGTATCTGAATCATCATCTGTAAAAAGATTTGGAAAAGTATTTATTAATTAGGACAAAGCATTAAGCACTATAAAGGAAAATTTTAACAAATACAAATTTTTGCTATATCAAGGATCAAACTCAGAACCTTGTACTTGCCAGGCAGGTACTTATGCTGCTGAGCTATCTCCTCAGCCCACAAGAAACACAATTTTGAATTCCAAAAGGAACTAAGGATTGAGATATAGTCGTTAAAATGATGTTATCTATATACCCCAAATAAAAAATATCTGCCCAAAAAGTAAAAAACACAATCTACCCAAATAAGCAATTACTTTTGCTTCTGTTTTGCATTTGAACTAGAATACATTTTTCAGAATATAGATGTTTTAGCTGGGCATGGTGGCGCACGCTTATAATCCCAGCACTTGGGAGGATGAGGCAGGAGGACTGGTGTCTAGCCTGGGCTACAAAAGTGAGCTCAAGGCCAGCCTAAACTGCATAGTGAGACCCTGTCTCAGAAAAAAGACAATAAAGAAAAGAGTATAGATGTTTTAAGCTACAGTTTAGATAAGCTTTTATTCTCCCAGTCTAGCTTTTCTTCTTCCCAGCCCAGAAGTTAACACACAGAAACTGAAATACCAGTCAATCAATAGAAAAAAAAAAATGGGCTTTAATTTTTAATAGACACAATTTTTTGCAACAGTTTTACATTTATGGAATTACCAAGATAGTAGAAATTTCCCAAATTCCCTGCATTGTCCCTGCACTTGCCTAAGCAGGTGTTTTATTTATTTTATTGTCTTTTTGAGACAGGGTCTTACTATGCAGTTCAGGCTGGCCTTGAGCTCACTTTTTGTATCCTATGCTGGTCTGGAACTCACACCAATCCTCCTGTCTCAGCCTCCCAAGTGCTTAGATTACAGGCATGTGCCATCATGCCTGGCCAGGTGTTTTAGACCACTGAGCCATTTTGCTGGCCCTAACTTGGCATTTTCATTACGTCTTAAGTGCATACTACCAACATGAATTTTAAGTGTTGACATTGGCCTTGATCATTTGGTTAAGGTAGTATTTACGTTTCTCCATTGTATTTCTCTTTTTTTTTTTTTTTTTTTTGCGGAAATGGAGATTGAACTTAGGCCCTGGCAAGTGCTTATTCTACTGAGCTTTCTGCCCAGCCCCTAGGTTTCTCCATTGTAAAGTTACTCTTTTACTTCCATATTCTATTCCTTGCAGGGAAATTACTATGGGTAGTCCACAATTAACCAGTGGAGGGTTGTGTACCACCTCCTTGAGTAAAGAATATATAAAACTTTTGAATTCTGTAGATTTGTTTCATTTCTCCTTATTCAGTCTTATCAGTATGGATTTGTGGACATTTAATTTGTTCCTTGGGTTATAATTCAATGTTTCATCCAATTATTTCTGCTTTAGTTACGTTCCTTTAGCTTACACCACTACATGTGTATGTGTACATTTTAGTTTTAAAAAAAAAAAAGTAATTCCCTATTTTCTACCACTATACGATGCTCCAGAGTGACCTTACAGTTTTTGCTCAAGAACCATTTCTCCAGGAGCCCTAGATTTTGTTTCTTTAGACAAGATCTTGCTATGTAGCCCACCTTTCTAGGCAGCCCAGGCTGGCCTCAAACTTAGTTATCTGTCTGCCTGAGTCCTGTGAGTGCTGAGATTTTAGGTGTACACCACCATGTCTTGTTCCAAGGGCCTTAGTTCCTTTTAGTTAGGAATGGTATTAGAAATCAAGATCTGGACACTTACTGTGTTCACTACTACTAGGGTATCATTTCTTTTAGGCCCTCTCAGCTGACAACAATGTGTGCATACTATCACAGATACATGTATATACATAACCTATATACATTTTGGTATGTCTTGTTGTTATTTGAGACAGGATCTTCCTATGTAATTCAGGCTACCTTACAAATAATTATGTAACCCAGGCTGGCCTTGAATTTACAATGATCCTGCTGCCTTAGCCTCCTGAGTGTTAGTTTATAGGTATATATCACCATTTCTGTATGTCACTATCTGAATCTGTAATTAACAACAAGGCCATACTGATATTTCTTTTTGTTTTCATGTGATGTTTCTGACCCTATGTTTTTCAGTTTGTGTTTTTCTGGGCTTATAATAGGAGTCCAAAGAAATGAGAAGCGCTAGAGAAAGTATGTTATCGATTTACCACATGGTCTTGAAAAGTGAATAGCAAATCCAATACTGAAAAAGACCATAGCACCCTCTGTACTTTCCTTTACTTAGTCCCTCAGACTGAGAGCCACAGCTTATTAGAACTGTGGCTAATACTATTCTTAACCCTTCACCAGAAATGCTCTCAAGTCTGGGTTACTCCTGCTTTGCCACCAATTCCCAGGCAGCTAAAAAGGATTTGGGAGAGCATGTTTTGTATTTGTATGTCTAAATAATGTTTAAAATGGCAATTACATAGTCACTTTCTTAAATTCAAATTTTTGTGTGCTTTGAAATCAACAACCCATATTTTACCTACCTTTTCAAATAAGGAAAAATAAAATATGTAAAAGCATTTATTTCTTTTTGTGGTGCTGTGGATCAAATTCAGACTGTTGCACATGCTAGGCAAACATGTTATACTCACAATAAACATAATCATTATATACTGCAAACATGTACTAATAAAAATAAATCACTCATCATAGAGCTATATCCGAGACCCTGTAAAAAAATTTATAGTGCTGGATTTTTTTCTTTTTTGCTCTTTTTGAAAGAGAGTCTCACTATGCAGTCAGGCTGGCCTTGAGCTCACTTTATAGCTTAGGTTGGTCTTGAACTTGCAACAATCCTCCTGCCTCAGCTTCCCAAGTGCTGGGACTAGAGATATATGTCACCACACCCAAATTTTTTTTTTTTTTTTTCTTTTTGAGACAGAGTCTCACTATGCAGTTCAGGCTGGCCTTGAGCTCACTTTTGTAGCCCAGGCTGGTCTCGAACTCACATCGATCCTCCTGCCTCAGCCTCCCGAGTGCTGGGATTACAGGCGTGCGCCACCATGCCCGGCTCCCAAATTTATTTTTTTATTAAAAAAATTTATTAGTACATGTTCACAATGTAAAGATTACATTCATCATGAAAAGTTGCTACATGTATATAGCACATCTTAATTCTCTTTACTTTCCCTTCTCCTTTCCCTCCCCCATAAAAAGAACTTAAAGGAGAATGTGTGTGTGTGTGTGTGTGTGTGTGTGTGTGTGTCAGGTATTGAACTGAAAAGCCTGTGCTTGCCAGGCAGGTGCTTATGCCTCTAAGCTACCTCCCCAGCTAGAAAAATATTTTGGAAAATACTA